>VWZL01004236.1:114157-131382 GCA_013396915.1 Stercorarius parasiticus | reverse complement strand
AGAGGGCTGGAGTACCTCTGCTATGAGGACAGGCTGAGAGAGTTGGGGCTGTTCAGCCTGGAGAAGAGAAAGCTCCAGGGAGACCTTATAGCAGCCTTCCAGTACCTAAAGGGGGCCTACAGGAAGGATGGGGAAGGGCTCTTTTTCAGGGAGTGTAATGATAGGACAAGGGGTAATGATTTCATACTGAAAGAGGGTAGATTTAGATTGGATGTTATGAAGAAATTCTTTACTGTAAGGGTGGTGAGACACTGGAACAGGTTGCCCAGAGAAGCTGGGGATGCCCCATCCCTGGAAGTGTTCAGGGCCAGGCTGGATGAGGCTTTGAGCAGCCTGGTCTAGTGGGAGGTGTCCCTGCCCATGGCAGGGGGTTGGAAGTAGATGATCTTTAAGGTCCCTTCCAACCCAAATCATTCTATGATTCTATCTGTCCAACTAAACTTAAAACATCATGTATAAAAATAAGCTGACAGGGCACGATTTTACATAAGCAGTACTATCACTTCCTAAACAATGACAGTTTGTTTTAGCTTCTGAAAAACCACTCCTTATCTATTTTAAGGCCTTGCTGCTTCTGAGAATTTTCTTCTCCAATTTGCAGAATAGCATAAAATTAAAGCAAATTATCCATAACAAGGAATTTTCTACTAAGGAAAGAAGAAAACCCAAGCCTAACACTGCTGCATGCCCAATGAATTGCCCACGCACCTCCTCAGAGGAAGCGTGAGCAGAAATCCCCACTCAACATGGCCCCACAGACGCTTATATCCATTTTGAAACATTTGGAAACCTCTACAGACACCAGCACTCCTCTCAAGTGACATCCTGTGGACAGTCTTATTCTTCCTCAGCGTCCTTTTGGTCTTCAACAATTGCCTACCCTGTACAACACTACCATCATTACTACTAGCCTTCAAAACAAACAGTTCGTGCTTATGCCACGTTGGTATGTTTGGCAAACAGCGTGGAATGGGTTTGGCCGTCTGTTTTTAGTTTAAACACAGGTCAGCTTCCTGAACAAGCATGTAGTGATGATGACAACCTTTTCATTAACACACAGGTAACAAACCCATTTGGGAGCCCTTTCTAAAAGGCTGATTTTGCTACTTCTGTCCCCAAGGTAGCATCATTCAGAGAAGCCCTACACAGAAAAAGAAGAGGTGGAAAAGTCCTACCTCAGTTCCTGCTACTGCCACTAGCATTACAGATATTTTGGGGTGTCAGATTTGACTGTAGACTCCTAGATGCAAGGAGTACGTTGTAAGGGATCAAACCAGAACCAGAGTGTTTTTTGAAGCATCATTCAGAAATACAATGAGGAAAGTCAACAGTCACCGAGGCATGTCAGCCCCAGGTGCAATCCATTATAGTATAAAGCAGGGATCATGTCAGATATGCTCTTCCAAAACATCTTGCCTTGGAAAGTCTCCAATGTTTTTTTACATTGCCCTGTCACTTGTTGCAGAGTAGAGACAAGATGGCTACAGCAGATGCTGAACTTTCCTCACCAGGCTTTTAGAAACAGAAGCAAAAGACATGGCATCAGACTCTAAGGTACGTCTGGCTGTGTCCCCAGCAGCTGTGCTGGACAAGGCAGGCAGTTTAGAGAGGACATGCTTGGGACAAGTGCTGAGAACTGACTCAGAGGCTGTGGTCATAGCCATTTGCAGATGCCTGACACCAGCAAGAAGGCTGATGAAAATAAAGGCATGACCAAGCGTTAGCATTATGTGAAGCTGGAATATATCCCACCATAGCAGCAGTAACAGCAGTAATAGCATGGAGTCCAAGCCAAAAGCCAAAGTAACTGCAATTCTTTGCATTAGTTTCACTGTGTGTAAAGGGATACTGTTCTGCTGACGTATTTTAACCGGGCAAGGAATGTCTTGTCCGTGTGCTATTAAATTGTTCCTTCTTGATTGTCATAATTTTATTTTTTACTTTTCAAATGTGTGCATATGCATGCATATATCTCAAAACATATTACAGAAATTTAGATTGCATCAGTGTATACATATGGATACTAAATGTTATATTCTTTGCCAATTCAGTCATTAAAAACTAAGATCAGCCACTAGCAAGGCATTTGCTACTCAAAAGAAGGAAGCCATCAAATATAAACTACACACTAACCAGAGATAACAGCACACACAGAGTACACTGTATTCAAAACACAATCTTATCACCTACCTAAAGACACGCTGCCCGTAAAAAAAAGGGAGCATATTACTCTCTGTTGAGCTTTAACAGCACGAGGGAGGTGTTGCTGGGGGACCAGGTGGCTGGGGATGGTGCAGGTTTCTGTTCCTCAAGCTCCTGAGCATTAGGGACATTTCCAAGGCAGCATCTCCTGCTCTTCTCCAGGCATCTCATAGCCCTGGAGAATTTCTTCCATTGAAAAAGGAGCAGTGAGGTGCTCTCTCTAATCCCTATGCCACCCATTTACCACTGATCAGTTACTCAAAGAGGAACACCAAGTCCTGCTGGACATGAAGGTGGTGCCGGTGCTCCAGTATTGGCTCGGGAGAACGGCGGGGTGCTGCAGTTCACCCTCCTGTTTTCCAAACTGTCACAGCTACTGGCTGTATCAAGGTCAGAAATTCCTCTCTTATCCCAGGACAACTTCTGAGATGGCAAAGACTGTCCTTGTCCCCAAGTCCAGACAAGAAGTCTCGACTTCCCCAAAATTTCAAAGCAGGCAAACTTCAATGTTTTGTCTCAATACCTGCAGAAAACTCGATCTGGGTTATTTGTGATGATACATGAAACCCATTTTGAAATGAGTAGTGATTTTTTACCCAAAAAAAAAAAAAGGAGGGACGTTCCTGCTGTAAAAGTCCAAAGGGGAATGCTTCAGCCTCCCAGAATTCAAGCTTCAAGATTTCCAAAATGGAAGTTCACCGATGCCCATTCTCCACAAACCTTCAGCTGTGATTAAGAGCAAAGGTGGCTGGCAGTAAGCCATTCAACAGGTAAAAGGCTGGATAGACAATAATTCCCCTCCTTGGATACTGCAGAAACACACAATGTATCAGGCTTAATTGCAGGTTTAACTTGATGTTACAATCCCTTTCATAGAAATCATAGAACCATAGGGTAGGAAGGGACCTCTGGAGATCATCTAGTCCAACCCCCCTGCCAGAGCAGGGTCACCTTAGAGCAGGTTGCACAGGAACGTGTCCAGGCAGGTTTTGAATGTCTCCAGAGACGGAGACTCCACCACCTCTCTGGGCAGCCTGTTCCAGTGCTCTGCCACCCTCAAAGTAAAGAAGTTCCTCCTCATGTTTAGGTGGAACTTCCTATGCTCAAGTTTATGCCCATTACCCCTTGTCCTGTTGCCGGGCACCACTGACAAGAGCCTGGCCCCATCCTCCTGACACCCACCCTTTAAGTGTTTATAAGTGTTGATAAGATCCCCCCTCAGCCATCTTTTTTCCAGACGGAAGAGACCCAAATCCCTCAGCCTTTCTTCATAAGAGAGGTGTTCCAGTCCCCTAATCATCTTGGTAGCCCTTTGCTGCACCCTCTCCAGCAGTTCCGTGTCCTTCTTGAACCAGGGGGCCCAGAACTGGACACAGTACTCCAGGTGCAGCCTCACCAAGGACAGTAGAGGGGGAGGATGACCTCCCTCGACCTCCTGGACACACTCTTCTTGATGCATCCCAGGATGCCATTGGCCTTCTTGGCCACAAGGGCACATTGCTGGCTCATGGTCATTCCAATGTCCACCAGGACTCCCAGGTCTCTTTCCACCGAGCTTTCCAACTGCAGGCACAATGAAAGGCTGGGGCAGTATGCAACATGAGTCTACACCATCCAAGTGTTGCAAGAACAGGTTAAAGAAGCATCTCTTAGATACAAATTGGATGTAGCGCATCCTGTGTCAGAGCAGGGAAGACTCAGGTGCAGCCAACAGCATGTTTGTTTTGACAGGGTTAAACAATGAAACCAGGTATGTTCCTCTCCCCAGGCTACCGTGGAACACCCCTGTAGCTGCACCAGAATAATCACCTGGGGAACTATGCTGCAAACAGTACCTGAAAGGAACCCAATGCTGTGCCTACAACCAACAGGGTGACAAGCCAAGGCAACCAGCAGCCAAGGCAGGGGAGAGGGATGGGACAATTTCCAGGATGAATTCCCATCTGAGAATTAGCATCCAGTGAAAGGCATCTGCAGTGCTCTCAGCCCTTTAAGCCCATACCTCAGACTTCAGCTGGTCAGGATCCTCTGGCAGCTCAAAACAGCACCCACCTGTTTAGAGGAGGAGGACAGCATTGCATTTGCCATCCACAGCTCCTCGAGGCTCAAAAAGTTAAGATGTCTTCCTGCCTAGCTGATAAAGGGTGTCACACCTCTCTCATTACATGAATCACTATTTTCTGATGAAAAAGCATCTAACTGAAAAATCTCCCACCAGCTCTAGTACAGTCTCCTCAAATAGTTCCTCAGCATGGCTTCAAATTACACTTTGCAAGAAAATTGCTTGATTTAACTCCCTCAATTTGTCATAAAACCTGAGGGAATCTCCACTGATAATTAGACTTCCTAAATGAAAGCCTGAGACAGATTGCCAGGGATCTACTCAAAGTGACACATCACCCATAATCTGCCAGGGACTCAGCCTTGGTATCTTGCAGAAAAAAAAATTATGCTCTGGGAAATAACATTATATAAGCAAGCTTCTGTCTTCTTAAACCCAGATAAAATGAAGATAAAGCTTTGCTTAGCCAAATGCCTGGCCATGTCATTCAGCATGCTCCAGTCATGGTCCTTGGATAACAGTCCTCAGAAGAAGGCGGGAAATGTCCCTTAGGAGATAAGGAAGCAAGTTAGACAGAGACAGAAGTCGGTTTGTTATTAAAACAGTAGTGGGGAAACAAACAAATAAAAAATGAAGAGCCCCAACCTTCATGCAGAACAACAAGCACCATCTTTCACAGACATGGGACACATCCGATGAGACAGACAGAAGAAAGGAGAAGACTTCCCCAAACACCATCATTTCACCAGGAGGAAGGGCACAGCTGAGTGGGTATTTTCAGGTGTCAACAAGAGGCACATCAAAGTGGGTACAAATCAGTAGATTTTGCGACATCCCTGAGCAGCGGTGAGCAGGTGAAGGCCAGCAGGTAGCTCGTGGTGAGCAGTGGCAAGTTCAGTGGGAGGCAGGGCCAAGTGGCATCAGCAGACCTTGGTCACCCCTGCCCAGCAGCCCGTGGGCATCCTACCTGAGCGATGTGCCAGAGCATAGACCAGGGCTTCGCCACCCCTGTGGACCTGCGTGTCTGCAGATCAGATGTTTCTCAAACACAGTCCCAGCACTGGTGCATGGCTTATTACCAAGCTGCTGTCCCAATTGAAAACTTCCTCCATTACCATAACAGGTACTGACTCAAAGTTAAGGAACCCTTTCCTTTACTGAGAAAGCAGGAACAGTGTTTCTGTGCAAGAGGTGGAAGTGTTTGAAGAGCTTTTTTTAGAGGAAACGCTCTGTAACAAACCTTGGAGGAATTGCTCGCACAAGGGAGAGCTCAGCCTGCACTGGACATGTGCTCAGAAATTGTACGTGGCCAAGTCACAGAGCTCCCTGTGCCTTACACCAAGATGACTTCAGGCTTCTGAGAAAGGTTTTGCTATCCTCGGGTAACTGGGTCTGCAAATTAAGTGTTCAAGGCCAGGCTGAACAGGGCTTTGAACAACCTGATCTAGTGAAAGATGTCCCTGCCCGCAGTAGGGGGGTTGGACTACATGATCTTCAAAGGTCCCTTCCAACCCAAACCATCCTAAGATTCTGTGAAACATCAAATTATGCTACATCACTCCTTTAGGCTTACGCAATCAAAATAAAGTCATTACAAAGTAATTAGAATACATTTTCATTTATCCAGGAGTTTTTCTGCTGATTTGGAGGCCATTCTCAAGGGCTTGCCCCACACAGACCTCCAAGGCAGACCTGCCAGCCCTGCACCCTGATGTGGCTGTTGGATAGTGATTCGACATAGCGGAAGAATTAAGAAAAGCTTCCCTTTTCTGAAGAAACCAAAGTTAATTTCTCATTAAGCAAGTGAGCTGCATTCAAAAATATAGTACAACCTTCTGAGGGCACTTGCATGACTATGGACCTAATACTAAAGCTTTCTGTGAATACGATTTACACTATACCAAAGAGAAGCCTAGTGTGAAAGGAGCAAAAATGTTTTCTTTGAGACCCAGTATTCCCGCATTCCAGCCATAATTCAAGGGCTGGGGAGGGATCAGCTCCTTCTAAGCCCCACGCGTTCATTATTACAGGCACAAACAAGTACTTCACAGCCCCCTCGGCTGGTGTATGCAGCCACATGCTCTCCTGCAGCTGAGAAGATGCCGCGTGTCTGCAGTTTCAGGGGTGGCTCTTGACAACTGCCTAGCAGACAAGTAATTCCCACTGGAGCGCTCTTCAGGAAGACGTTCCCCTAAGAGATGGTGCCCTGATGCACACTGGATTAAAAGCAATAACTGACTGCTACTGTCCGATCAAACTAGTACTGTCCTTTCACCAGACAAACCCCACCGCCCAGGGTCACTCAGTGCAGAAGAAGCCAACACCACATGTCTCTGAGGGGCCACCGATGCCCCAGCTGCCTGGGAACAGCACGAGGAGCAAAGCATCTCAGAGGAGGACACCCTGAGGCAGTTGGGGCAGCCCAGACCAAAGCAGAGGGAGATGCTGAGCACCAATGGTGTGGCCACACTTCCAGTGAAACTGGGATACGGCGATGTCCCAGCTCCATGATGGTTAATGACCACCCCCGCACCAATCCATGACACATGCCTCACCAGGGACCGTTGTTTTGGGATGGGAATTGGGCTGGGCAGGGCAGCCACGGAGCCTGGCTGCCAGGACCACAGGATGTGTCAATGTAGTCTAGACAGACACCCACAGCAAAATGAGAGCTGAGGTCAGTGCGAAGAGATGGAGCAGAGGAGGTAAAGCATGGGGCTGTGTGAAGAACAAAGAATGAGGAGGTGATAAAAGCCACCTGCCACACTTGAGGCAGGGGGTAACCCCACTCTGGAAGTGCAGCCAGCATGCCCAGAGCTGATGGACACCAGACTCGCCTCCCCGTCTGCAAGGAAGCAACGCTCCTTCGGCCATCCCTCACCATGGCGGGGCAGTGGGCACACACTTCTCACCTGAGATCAAACCATCCCAGCCACAACTGGCCACCCTGGCTCTCCCAGCCTGGCCAGTGCTGCCTCCAGGCTTGCAACAAGCTACTCACATTGCATCATCTTCCCACCTTCCTCCCCTTCCAGGCAGCTGCCCTCTGCAATATTCTCGGCCATCACGAGTGGAGAGAGCGGCTAAAAGCAGACTAGTAGTTAGGAATAGCAGCAATGCAGAGTTTGGCCTTTTTTGCAAACACTACAAGCAGTTTCCATGGCAGCTTCGCCCACGTGCTTGCCCACTTGCTGTTAAAACTTCACATTGCAAAAGTCGCCCACTTTCGTCTCAGTGTTTGACCCAATCCTGCCTGGCTCTGCAGTTCTTCAATTCCATACGCCACCAGAGCTAGTAAAATTCCCTATTCAAAAGGACAGGAGCACTCAACTAATAAAAAAAGGCATATGAAATGGGATTACTGATCTGATTGTGGGGGAAAAGAAAAAAATTCAGTCTCAGAAGTGTTTTGCAAATAATCCCACAAGCTGTCACTGCAAAGACTTTGCCGATCCCAGGCACTGATGGATTTACAACAAAATGCCTCTGAAAACTGCATCCGTTTTAGGCATTTAAGCCTACAGTAAGTACAGGGCATGGCAAATGATACAAGGGTGATGTCTGACTGGTCTGACAATGGGGTAACCAATCGCTTCTGTTTTCACACAGAAATATCAGAACCCAGTTTTGATATGTTCTACCTAAATAAATCTATCTGAAGGGAAGTACAACACTGATGCAGAATTAAGTTTCACAGCAAGGTAGGTGTGCAGTTTGATTGCTTTAGGTAAATGCTCTTTTTTTAGCCATGAGCTCACCGTTCAGCTCCCCGCTGCTCCCTGACAGCTGTGCTGCAGGAGGGAACAGGAGAAGTTGATGCCTGGGCTGCACCCCCAGGTTTGATACAGGACCAACAGAACCTCCTGTCCCCCATGATTTGTTGCAGCACATGGGGGCAATGGGAAGGTTGCAATGTCAGAAACGTGGGCAGCAGGCAGTGCTCGGAGTTAAGCCAGTGTGGCCAAAGAGGCTGCTGTCTAAGGGGAGTTTTGCCTCCACCTAAACCGAACGTGGGGGAGAAAGGGTTGGGGATAAGAGATGTCCAAGCACAGCCCATTTCATATTTATCTCAGATCCTTTCTCAAAGTATGACAAAAGGCTTCCCATTCCTGCCTGTGACTGAATCAAGATTTGCTGGAGTTTGGGATTTCCTCCTTGCCCCCCCCCCCAAAAGATGACACCCACCAGCCAAACCAGGAGCCAGACCACAAGCCATGCATTTCAGGTCTCACTGCTGACAATGCCCCGCAGAGGGATCCTGCACCCCCTCAAGCAGGGGGCTCCACACTGGCCAGCCCAAAGAGGGATTCAGGCAGAAAGTGCATAACCATCATTAAGGGATGCTGAGGAAGGCAAAACCCTCACGTGAAGCTGGGGAAGCAGCGAGAGTGGGGACGATGCAGAGTTACCAGCAGGTAAGAAATGCAAAACGTTGGTAGATTTGGCCAGAGCCCAGCCATGAGGACACCGCAAAATAGTGTGGACTCAGCCCCCTGTTTTGCACAAGGAGAGGCACTACCTTGTAGCTAGACTTAGAGTTTACTTTGCCATCTGTGCGGCAGAAAGCCAGCTCTCACAGCCCACGCGTCTCCAGGAAGGGAGCTTGTTCTGGCTCCCTCAGAAGCACAAGCCAACTTACAGAAAAGATTAACTCCAATGAGCAAAAAGATTTGCCGTATACTTGTCATTTGACCCCATCAGCCTGGCAGTTGAACAATTTGTAGGCTAAAATCTTACTCAGATTTCTGATTTTATTGGAATTGGCAGCTGCACCTCCCTGCCCCACAACATTCCCATACAGAAGCCTGGTCTGCCCCAAAACCTGCACCTGGAACCTGGTGACAGGGACAAGCGAAGCCACTCATCCCGTAGTCCTGTTGAAGCAAGTTATACAGATACCCTTAAAAATTATTGTGTCGCTATCAGCAAGTGTATCGTGTTTGGAGAAAGTGTGCAGCATTTTTTATTGAGATAAAAATTACTAACACCATTCAGTCTGCTAATACGTTTTAAAAAACTTATTCTATTTTTCCACATCGTCATTCCGATATCAAAGGAAATCACCCTTAATTATATCTACAGGGCTGAGGGGGTACACAGAGAGACCTAAATATGACAATCTCCGAGAGGTGTTGCATTATACATTTCAACATACTTCTCTGAGCATGTACAGTGCCACCTCTCCCCATGTCACTTATCTAGAACAAGAAACTTTGAAGTATAAGCTCTGCCACTGCTAGGCTCTTTAAGCGACAGCAGGAAGGAAAGAAACTACTGGCTGTAAATATTCTCCTTAGTTCCACTGCACTGGGACTTGGGAAAAAAAAAATACGGGTGATTTTAAAGCAAAATAACTATGAAACAAGCGACAATTAGCACTTTCCCCCAAGGGTCTGAACAGCAGCATGAAAAGAAAAGAGCTGCTGTTATGCTTTTGATGGTGCCCTGCACCACGCTGTTCTGCTCTCCAGGTATTTCCTTTGAAGGAAAAAGCAGGTTCAAAGTACTCTAACATCTGTGATGGTTTATCTGGAGCAGCCAAAGCACAACAGTGTGGCTTCATCACTTACACAAGTTTCCTTGAAGGACATTCCTGTGTTTCTTCACATGATGACCAGGTTATGAGGGGTAGGATCCCTCTCAACTAGCTTTAGCCAACTCCAAAACAGATGTTTGGGCTTAGAGTATCATCTTGCACCTCTCTGGAACCAATAGGCAGAGACAGGCACCTCTAAGTATAAATTTATCCCCTCAGAGGAGAGATGGGAGGAATAACCCTCCAGAGACGCCTGACTCCCCTAGCTACTGCAGGGCTCTAGCAGACAGCTATGAAAACCCCACCAGGAACTCAGACCACTCCTCAAGACAGAGAACAGACTGAACCTAGCGCCAGCAGAAGCAAAAATACCTCAATGGAGTTTGACCTCTCTTTCTGTGGGCAGTTAATAAAAAGATGTAGAAGTCTCTGAACGATCTTTGGGGCTTTAGCAACTCAGAAGTCCACTTCCCTCACAAGGACAGTGGCTCCTCCTAACACTTGCATTCCTCAAAAATAAGAGAGTTTTCTAGACAAACCTTTGGGTTTCAGGACTGAGCACTGACCCCAGTACCTTCAGAACTAAGCATAAATGTTTTGCTTCTGCTCTTCTCCAATTATTTAACTGTTATGCTTTTCATTCTACTGCTTGTGTTGGTACCTTTCCTGAATTGAAAAGATGCTAGAGGCCAAATTCCCACTTTAATCTCACAGAAATTCTTATTTCCAAAAGTCGCAACAAACACCTATTGTTTTTCTGCTCCAAGATGTGGCACCTCCACCCTAATCCATCATTCAGCTGACAGCTTTTGGGCGTTGCACTTTCTTCTTGCTCAGTGTGCTAGAACACTTCGCTCCTTTCTTCCAGCAGCTTGCACACCCAGAAAGGTCTTGCCTAATGCACCTGTGGTCAGCATGGGTGGATATGCAGTTGTACGGCACTTTTGCTCTTCAAACCTGTATCAGTCACATTCAGGTAGCTATTAGAAGACAGCCTTTTAAATACCCGTTTTGATCACTTCCTTTCTATACAGCATTCACATGCCTTTATTCAATGGGCTGCTAAAACGGCACTGACAAGTTAGTCAGATCATCAACTACGTGACTTTTTTTTTCCTACAGTGACAATTGTATTAGACATTCATTGCCAATATCTCTTAATAGCTACATGATTCTTATTGCAAATAACTTGCAAAAAAACCTTCGGTTGCTGCTTCAAGCAAAGCAAGAAAGAGGAGGGGTTGGTTTTGCTTTATTTTTCTTAATGGCCTGCTCTCAGCTTTCAGAAGCTATAAGCACACAAACCAGTCTGATGCACAGACTGTCACTGCAAAGCACAACAAAGAATAAAAATCTTCACAACACATATGTTACAGGTCACCCCGTTTTGTGAACTTTTTGGAAGGAAAAAACCAAATAGCACAGCATGCAGCAGCATCCTTTGCATGGGAATTATCTCACTTGGGTCATCAAACAGCTGTCAGGCAGTGTGCAACCCCAAGTGCGGTTTAATCAGCAGCCTACGGATGAAAGACTATATTCTGGTTACCCAAGACAACTAATCCCCTCTGGAATATTTTCTAAAGATAAACCACATTATTTACTTTCCTAGCTGAAACTGCTTTTTTATAAGAGTCACTTCAACAAAATAACCTAGTTCTACAAATTCAACAACACAGTTTTTCCAACAAGTTTATTTTAAGAATCTTTCACCCGATGAAGGTAAGCTCTTCTTCAGCTTAAGGAAACAGTTCATTTACCAAGTCACAGTAATTTCTTGCACAGTAAATTTACTCCTGCCACATATACATCTGAATAAACCTCCCACATCAGCATTCCCAAATGAAACCACTACTAGCATTACCAGTGGTCTGATTTTGTTATTGTTTATAGCTTGTATATTTTTTCCCCTCCTTTCTTATTTTGCAGAATTGGTTTTGCTTACTGACTCCGGATTTCATAGGAGGGCCTTCTGTTTCCCCACTATCCACAGAGCTACACCACCTCCTAGCCCCACTGCAGAGGCAGTCTGGGCACACGGATCCT
Organism: Stercorarius parasiticus; assembly: GCA_013396915.1. Classification (NCBI taxonomy): domain Eukaryota; kingdom Metazoa; phylum Chordata; class Aves; order Charadriiformes; family Stercorariidae; genus Stercorarius; species Stercorarius parasiticus. The sequence goes on along the minus strand of VWZL01004236.1, from coordinate 119,536 downwards.
TTGGAAGCAAGTTCTCCTAAGCCCTGATATCAGCATGCTTTACTCTTACCAGTAAAAGGAGTTTTTGCATGGTATTGCTTTTATAGCAATGGAAAATGGCACTAAACCACACCCCACAAACACCCCACAGCCAAAGCAAACTCACCTTTGGTTTAATTAAACCACTGAACCAACATGATCCACTGCAGACACGCAGAGCAGCACTGTACCAGCGTAAACACTGGTTTTCTTACAGCTCCAAGTGCACCAGCTGCAGAGGTAAATGTCGCCAGATGCTTGGTACTACGATTGCCTTCTGCCTCCCAGACACCATCATCCTCTCTGCTCTGTGCAGCATCCTGGATCACTTCACTCAAACACTGCTAACTGGAGTTAGCAAATATTTTCTGGAGACACGCGATAGTATTTACTTTGCCAGCTGAAACTTTAAAGATGTAACCTAGTTGCTAACTCAAATTAGCAAAGACCTACCACTACAGCAGCCTGTGCCACCCAGCCTCCTTTGAGCTGAAACAAGTCAGAGGAGAGCTGTCTCAAGCACATCAGCCAGAAAACTGAAGCAGCAATTGCCTCTGCCGCTGGGATGCCAGCGAGCAGCCGCCAGCGGCAAACTTCTCAGTAGGCACAACTGCAGCCAGAGATGATGTGCATCCACCCTACAACTCAGTTTTTCTCACCTATAATAAAATACCTGGCAACGTAAGACAGGCAGGATCACACACAGCCAGGAATAATATGGTCACGGCACACATAGCTATTTATTATGAGAACACCTTCTCATTTGACAGAACAGCTTCCAGGAATAAATAAATGATCTGGTACAGGGGATTTTAACCATCTGCCTGAATCACTACCAGGGACAAACCCTAGTTAAATAAAAAGCTCATTGTTCAAATTTTTTTTTTTTTTTTTTAGAACTCCCAAGTAGCTTGTAATAAACTTTCAGAAGTGTATGACTGTCAAATAACCACTATATTTCAAGAAAAGCATAGTTCACTCAGTAAATAAGGGCAGTAATTAATTGCAAGTCCTCAAAAAGAGGTTACTAAGTAAAATCCTCATCCTTGCAATTTAAAAATCAAATGGGCAAATAAGACCTACAAGGAAAGATACAAACAAATAACAAGGATGCGGAAAATCATGAGGTAAGAGTGAATTGCAAAATCTGTACAGCTCAGAAGAGACAGCTGGGATATTTGTCTTGAAGTCTGGTGAAAGGGAACCCAAGTTATTCCTCTTCTCAGAGAAAGGCAGGAGAAAGATGTAAGAAAATATGAAGCTAAATACTATCATTAAGTAGACAGTAATGAATTTAGTATTTTAGTAAATAAAGCAATCACACGGATTTCTCAGAAAAGAGGTCAAGACACAGCATCACAGGCACTGAGGAACAGGTTAGATTAACAGGAAAATTTCATAAGGGATCCTGCTTGGTGAAAATCTAGTAGCACATTTTTTCCTATAGCAGTTACTGCAACTCCTGAACACACAAAAACTGCACCTCTACGAAAATAAAGTTTTCTGAACTGTTTTTCGCTTGAGTAAAAACCCCAGAAACTCAAAAATGTACCTGGAACCAAAAATCTCACAGCATTTTATTTTGGAAACTCTGAAATAAGGCACTTCAGCACCAAATACCACCCACAGAATTTATGACCCACCGCCTTGGTGGTCTCCAGCAGAGTTAGTGACCCTGGCAAGGGCACCAGCTGCTGACCCACCACCGAGGGAAGGCAGCTCTGGCCAGTGCTGCCAGGGCGAGTGGCGTCCCAAAGTCTCTACAAACCGCAGTGGGAAGGTGGGAGCCCCAGCTCCTGATCCCTGATGCCCCCAAACCGCCCACGAACCACAGGCAGCTGTCAGGAATGCTGCAACCAGTGGTCCTATCACAGGGAGGTGATAGCCCCCAGGTTTTGTTTGATCAACAGATTCAGATATGCCTTTTTCTTTCTTTTTTTTTTTTTTTGGTAGGTTTAAGTAGCCAGTGACAATGCAACAACGGCACTAAGGACGGAGTGCTCAAATACTGGAACACAGCCACCCGTAGTGCAAACAGCCACGACTCTTCCCAAAGTCACTGAAGAATCCAAGAACCTCACAAGTTCATTGAGATAAACACTTAGACTTCTACAGTGCAGACTTTTACGTCCAAGCTAATCTCCCAATGCCTCCTTTTATAGTCAGTGGAAAGCAGCTTTCAGGTCACAACTCATCTGCTTCAGCTTACTGGGCTGAGATGAATCACACCGCAGGAATGTCCACCCTCTCCCTTGCTGACCGTAACGGCAGCTGGGGCTGACTACCTCGGGTGTAGATGACTACATTTGGCCAGATGAACACCACCTTCAACACCATTCAGCACATGACAGATTTGCAAGGATTTTGGCCCTAGAATAATGAAGGATGAGAATATAGCAGGTAACAGAAAAAACCCTAGGATACTGCCAAAACACAAGGGAATATTCACCTTGGGTTACTAACTCTGAGTCGGTATTGACCGGAGCTGACCCCAACTAACTCTCCCCAGAACTGCTGAACTACTTCTCCATAACACCCAGCCTCATGGTTCTGCTGGTCAATGCCACTAGTTTCAACAAATACTTGGTTAAGTCAACAGGACTTCTTAGCTCACCCTTCAGGAGCAGCAAAGGGGCTCTGCCACATCCCCATCTGCCCTTTGGCATCACCATGGCTCAGCAAATAAACCTTACAAGGATGAAGCCAGTATCCACCGGCCACATCTGCAGCCAAAGTAAATCACCCTCTCTTCCTCCTGCCACACACTGCTTGGGGTTGAACTTCTGGCATTGTTGATACAGGCCAAGAGAATAGAATTAAAAGCACCATATTATTTTCTACACTCTGAAAGCTGGGATACAACTGGAAGTGACATTTCTGAAAGGCCGCTGAAGTCTCATTAACCTGTCATGGTGGGTCAACATGGAGGAACCTGACAGACCAAGGGTGAACAAAAGGTAGTAGAGGCAGTAATTGCAACAAGATCCCTGCCCTCCTTCACCCAAACCATATTTCTCCCTGTCTTCTTTCCCATCTGGCACTAAGCAATGACAACCACACCTTTTTGCCCTCCCTCTTGCACAAACCATCCCATCAACTGCACTCAATGCCAGCTAGATTGGCACACATCAACCCTCGCTCACATGTCACATCACCTAAAGCAGAGACATAGAGCTCAGGCACAACACAGTACATGGATGAACCTTACCTGAAATCTGGCAGATCTGGCAGTATGCTGCACAGGAAAAAGAAAAGGTAAAAAAGAAAAAAAAAAGACGGAATTTCAAAGATGTCAACAAAAATGCAGCTGAGAGCTGGTTGCTCTGACAGCTGGTTAGATTAGAGAAAGAGTTTCAGGTTCCCTCTTTCGTCCAAGTTAATTCCTTCTGTATAGCAAATCTCTCTCCACGTGGAGTGAAGAGTGTATCGCGTATGTGCAATCACACATCTCACCCACACTCACAACTGAGCTGCTTGAATTAGAAGCCTAGCTGGCCTTAGGTTTCCGTTACAGCCCACCCAAAACAAGGAGTGCCTTCTGAACACGTCTCCTCACTGATAAGCTCAAGCCTACGAGCAGCGAGGCTCAAAACTCTACATATCCCAGGAAAACAGCATAAAGCAGGGACTAAACACCCAGTACTCCTCCTGCTCAGGAAACGGGTCTATTTCAAAGCCAGTTTGACTACCTAAAGTATGCATGTGGTGGAGCACAGTTAAGGTGCCCCTTCAGGATGCTCAAACGCAAAATACTGAAAATACTTGAAAGCAAAGTAACATTCAAGAGCTGTGGCAATCAACGAGCTTGCTCCTTCTTTATGCCAGGGCTGGCACTTGCAGCTATGCAGCCTGTGCAATTACAGAGTCCCTCCTCTTTTCCATTATATGGAAATCCCGTTTAAAAGACATTTCAGTTGACTGCTGAAGGCAACAAAAGTCCACAGAGCACCTGACCAGAAATATAAGCTGCTGCCTGTTCTCTCGAAGCATTCATTGTATTTGCCTCTAACTTGGAGACAGCAGAGACAGTCAAGCATCACCGAGCTAAGAGCTTCAAGAGGCAGAGCTGTCCCGCTGCAGAGGGTCCCATGCGACACCTACACCCGTGACCACGTCTTCCCCACTTGCCCCCACAGCTTAGAGGAGCCCACAGCGGTGGGCAGAGGGAAGCAGGGTGTCCACTGGTTCACCTGATGTTGGACACCAGCACGAGGCTGCTGCTCAAGCCCGAAGTTAACGGTTGTAAATGACCACACGTGCCACAGGCAGGTGGCAAAACCACTGAGCTAAGAGATAGTTAACTCATAAAGCTGCAGCACCATGATCACCTCAGCTCTCTGCCGTGATCTGCAGCCCATGAATTCCTTAGAGCTGCAATAGCACCTGCAACAACACCACCCTGCTCCAAAACTACAGCTTCTAGCAGCTGACGACACAACTAAATAGCATTTCTGTATGTAGTACCAATCCTTCTGTCCAACTTCATAAAATCCATCTTAAGGTTTTCTAGAGTTTCCCTCCTCACCTCCCCCAGCCCTATCAGCCACAAACATTCACACATATATATGCAAAAAAGAGGAAATCCACCTGTTAGTCAGGCCAGCTGCCTGCAAAATGCTGACAAACAACATGGAAACAAGTCCCCCATCCTCGGAACAGGTTCAGGAACAGCAGCAACCTGCAGGCTACGGGGCTGACGTGGGTGCTACGAGCAATACCTGCCATTTTCGTTAAATTCTCAGCCTCCTTTGCAGTTTGAAGGAGAAAGCCAGGAACAGCAGGGCAGTCACTTGGGAATTACCTCAGACACGGAAAGACCGCCCGGGAAGCAGCCCAGGGTTTCTCCTTGACACCTGGGCCTTCACCTCCCGGCAAAGCACTGTCTCCACAGCACTGCTCGTGTCGCCAAGCAAAAATAAGCAAGGAAACCCGTTAACTGGGGAACACGCATGCACTTGGGTGAGTTTCCCATCTCTGCCCTGGCTTGTCGCTTGCCCTGGGAGTGGGAAAGCGTGGCTGGAGGCGGGGATGCCCACCTCGGCTGGCTCAGGGACACAGGCTGCGGCCGCCGATGACGGCAGGCCCCATCCCCGCACCCAGCCAAGGCCCTTCCCGCCGGTCGGCCCCGGCGTTTTGGGGGATCCCTCCTTCAGCAAAGGGGCTGGAGACGGCCCCGCGAGCGCGGGGAGGTGGCGGGGGACGGCTCCCGGCAGCACTCCGGGAGGGACCTGCCGGGGACGGCGGCCGCAAGGAAGCCACGGAGAGAAAATGGAGGGAGGCGGCTGTTTTGGCGGGAGGGGAGACGATCCAGCCCCGGCAGCCCGCCGCATACAAAAATGGACGCCCCGCGCAGGGCCGCCG
>VWZL01004236.1:100095-114146 GCA_013396915.1 Stercorarius parasiticus | reverse complement strand
CGCCTCCGCCCCTCAATGAATGGGGAGGCGGGCAGCGGGCGATGCCCTTCCGGTGGCCGGGCTGGGCCGTGGGTATGGCCGGGGGTGGCGCGGGGAGGCCGGGCCCGGGGGAGGCCGGCAGCCCCCAGGGGAAAGCGCATCACCGGAGAACGGCGGGGATGGCCACGGCGGCCAACAGCATCCTGGCCTGTATCGGGAGCAGTGAGATGAGCAGGACTGGGACTGATCGTCCCCCTGTGCTCGGCACTGGTGAGACCCCCCACCTCCAGTACTGTGTCCAGTTTTGGGACCCTCACCACAAAAAAGACATTGAGGTGCTGGAGCGGGTCCAGAGAAGGGCAACGAAGCTGGTGAGGGGTCTGGAGAACAAGTCTTATGAGGAGCGGCTGAGGGAGTGGGGGTGGTTCAGCCTGGAGAAAAGGAGGCTGAGGGGAGACCTTATCGCTCTCTACAACTACCTGAAAGGAGGCTGTAGAGAGGTGGGGGTCGGTCTCGTCTCCCAAGGAACAGGCAATAGGACAAGAGGAAACAGCCTCAAGTTGCGCCAGGGGAGGTTTAGACTGGATATTGGGAAAAATTTTACACTGAAAGGGTTATTAAGCATTGGAACAGGCTGCCCAGGGAAGTGGTTGAGGCACCATCCCTGGAGGTATTTAAAAGACAGGTAGACGTAGTGCTTAGAGATATGATATAGTGATGGTTTTTGTTAGTGCTAGGTTAATGGTTGGACTTGATGATCTGAAAGGTCCTTTCCAACCTGAGCATTCTATGATTCTATGACAGGGAGGAGGTCACCTCCACGGAGCAAGAAGGGGCTTGTTCCTCAAAGACAGGTTATAGGCAAGCACTTCGTGCCATTAGTTCAGCTTGGATGGAAAATCTACTTATTTTTTCCCTGCAGACTCCATGGGAATGAGGACTGAGGGGCTGGGTTGGACAGAACCATCCATTCAGTCATATTGCCCACTGTGCTCTGCCAGCTGATGAACTTCTGCAGAACATGGCTAACCTAACCGAGTGATGCTGGGATGAAATGGATGCCACGAAGATGATCAGGGGGCTCGAGCACCCCTCCTCTGAGGACAGGCTGAAGGAGCTGGGGTTGTTCAGCCTGGAGAAGAGAAGGCTCCAGGGAGACCTTATAGCAGCCTTCCAGTACCTAAAGGGGGCCTACAGGAAAGATGAGGAGGGACTCTTTATCAGGGAGTATAGCAATAGGACAAGGGGTAATAGTTTTAAACTGAAAGAGGCGGGATTTAGATTGGATATTAGGAAGAAACTCTTTCCTGTGAGGGTGTGAGACACTGGAACAGGTTGCCCAGAGAAGCTGTGGATGCCCCATCCCTGGAGGTGTTCAAGGCCAGGCTGGGTGGGGCTTTGAGCAGCCTGGTCTAGTGGGAGGTGTCCCTGCCTATGGAATCGGGTTTGGAACTAGATGATCATCAATGTCCCTTGCAACCCAAACCATTCTATGATTCCATTCAGTAGATAAAGGTGATCACTGGTGGATTTGGATTAGGCTTTTGATGTTGCCTCCCATGAAGCACCATGCCCCCAGCTGTGGATGAAATTGCCATGGCCGCCCCCAAAATGGGGACAAACAGCCAAGAAGAGCTGTGGATGTTGGAAGGGGAACAGCGTGGGGTCTGTGCAGGGCTTGGTTAAATCCCATTTCTGTTACCATTCATAAGGTCCATGGTGAGACCACTATGGGAAAAGTTACAACTATGCTGCAGGGTGGGACAGCATATGAACATGGATCTTGAAGAAACTGTCCAAAATAAAGTGGAATTCTAGAAAGGAGGAGAGTGACAGTTTAGGAAAGAAAACCAAATAAGTGTGGGGAACATCTGGCTGAGCAGCTAATAGAAAAATATCTGGAGATTACAGTGGATCCCAAAAGTTGTGTTGCAACCCTGCATGGTACTAATGGTACTAATGAAAAAAAACCAAACCGACACAAACGCCAAAACAACTGTATCTTTCTTGTAGAGCATCTTAATGGAAACGTATGTAGGATGTAGAAAGTAATTATGAAGCTGTAATCAATAGTGCTGAAACCTCAGATGCAGTACTGTGCTTATTTTAACATTTAACCATAAAGAAATACACCTACTTGGGGGAATCTTGAAAAAAAGGCTAAGGAACATGCACATTAATGAAAAGCTGAAGGAATTGGTTTTTTTTTCCAGAGCAAAGGCAGAAGAGTAGAGCAGTGAATAAGCAGGCAAGGGCATAAACAATAAAGAAATTGTTTAATGTCAATTATGACCGCATCATGCTCATTAGTGATTACCCACTGGAAATGCTGGGGAAGTCTGGAGGACATTTTGGGGTAAGCATTCACAGAAAGCCTTCGAACAATGTTTTGCTGATGTGTTTCTTCAACAGCTGCTCCACGTGAGATGACAGCTGTATCTGTCATGTTGCAGTCCACTTCTGCCTGTCACAGCCATAGAGCCCTGGTTCATCTCCTGAGCTTATTAATAGATGTGGTTGCATACATAAGGGTAGTGGTGGTCTGAGATTATGGCTCCTAAAATTGTTCAGGAAAAAGAAAACCTCTTTTATGCCAAGCTGAGGTACCCAAGAACAACAGGTACATATTAACAGGCAAAAAACCAACCAAACAATTGTTCTGGGATTTTTCTTCTTTTTGCTAGAATTAAGAAATTCTGTATTTAAAAATCATTTGCTGCACCTTAATCACCTATTGATTTTTTATTAAGCAGCTGGTCAGCCGATCCTAGTTCATTTTAGTCTGTGGAATCCAGGAATGTCATTATTCCCTGTGTTCTCTGCTGTCCTGGACCTTGTTGCTGTGATCATCCAGGTGAGTAAATGTTCCCACCAAAGGACAGGCTGCAGACGTGGCACAGGCTGGTCATGTCTCATGGTCAGGCTGTATGTAGTCTGTAGGCAGATTAAAAACCCTGAGGGATATCTGGATACAGTGGCAGTCATAGCTATAAGAGATCCATCTCCCCTAACCTTGGGCATCTATGGTACAGATATCTCCACATGAGCATATCATAATAGCTTCTCTTATAATCAATGCACAAAAGCAAGCATTTGTGGACCACAACTCATAAATCTTAAGAACAGCTGCCTGGACCACACCAATACTCCATCTAGACCAATATGCTGTTCTGAGAACAGTCCAAGCAGATCTGTGGGGAAACTATGATAAAGCAAACATATGAAGACACTTCCTTAGAACGCTCTCTTGATCTCCAGCAATTTGCAACTGAGACAGAAATGTTATCCTTCTATGTAGTAGCCATTGATGCCCTTCATTTTCCATTAACTTCTCCAGATTCCCCTGATCTCATGCAAAATTTTAGCATTTATAGCATCCTGTGACTCAAAATTCCACTGCTTTACTACATGTAGCTTCAAATACTACACCATTTTGTTTCTTCTGAACGTGCTACTTAACTCAGTTTCTTTTTCTTGCACTGGAGAAGACAGCGAACAATTGATCCCTACTTCCATCTCTGTGTTTTACAGGCTTTTATATGTGTTTATCAAATATATATTTTAGAAGATCTTCCTTTCTAGTCTGGGAAGTCCCAGCCAACTTAGTCATCCTTACCATGGAAACCATTTCATGCTTTTGATTGTCCTCAATGCCCTCCCTGAACCTTTTCTTGTCTCATCCTGAGGAAGATGCCTAAAGTGCACCAGATGAATCATAATCTAGAAAGACCTTGCCGCATGCCAGCCCCCTACTGAGAACAGTCCATGGCCCATACCGTCCTCCAAAGCATGCCTATGCATTGTTCAGGACAGTGCCAAAACTCTGCCAGAGACCACAAAAGAGCGTGACATTGACTCAGTCTATACTTGTAAGTTAAATAAAGCTAAGGACTGTTCATGGAACTTAATCACCCTTTGGATAATTATTTTTAAAGGCCTACAGCACGGTTTTCATCCACACCAACTAACAGTATCCCAAATAATCCTTAGACAAAAGAGCTGTTAGCACAAACCTGTGGCCATTCCCTGTTTACATACAACCATCCTTGTTTGGAGGGTAAGAGGATTTAATAGTGTGGGTATTAAACATTCCGTTCCATAAGCATCGTCTGTCTTGGGGAAGCTTAGTAGTCTAATATAAAAGCAGTCAATACAGCTCTAGTCCTGTTTAACTAAAGAGCACAGATGTGGCCTAGACATGTGAAATTCAGTGTAAAAGATGAATACTGTCTTGTCTACCACAACAGCACGATAGAAAAGGCAACGGGGTGGGCAGACCTACTGTGACTAAGCAGTTGGATGTTCCCTGGAGAATTTATCTAGCCAAATGTGAAGCTGTAAGAGAATGTGTACCACGGAAAACAGAAAGAATGCAGAGGTGGATGAGCTTTTCAAAAGCTTTGGCTTCACAAAGGCCAGGCACCACCTCAGTCTGTGCTCTCATGGGTGGGAAACCCTCATTGCTACAGCAACGGCTAAATAGGCACACACAAACTTCCCTTCCATAGGCACATACAAACCAGCCAACTGCATGGTGTCACAGCAAGAAGCTAGGTCCTGCTCTCCAGTAGAAGGCACTGCAACCTCCAAAGTTGAGTGCAAAGTGTTTCCCGGAGGTGAAACATCACAGCAAGAGGGAAGGGTCTGGAACCTGCACCCATTTCCCATGTTCAGGGGCTGAAACAGAGCTCTCCTGGTTGCGTGTCAGATCAGTGTGCCAGGTTGAATTTTCCTTCTTCCAAATTGGAGCTAAGTGTCAGAAGAAAGCATTGGAACAAAGAGATGATGCCTTTCGAAGAGCCAAAATGCTGGTGGTATCTTTACTCTGGGTGAGGTGGTCCCTCCCAGTTCCCACAGCATTTGAATCTTACTGGGAGCTGGAAGATGCTCTCTCAGAAATGCATTTCTTGATACGCTCTGGCAGCAGTCCTGCTAGGTGACCTTCAGTCAGCATAAGGTAAGTATTTGCCACCTATAGCAGAAGTCTCTGTCCTGAGGGCTCCACAATGTTGGTTGCAGAGAAGCAACATTGCAGCCCACCACCAGAGTCCATGGGCTGGAGGGTGGAATTCCACCCCAGTCCCATCTGGAGACGTATGTTGTGTTTGAGAAAAGTGATGCTCAACCTAGATGTTTTAGTCACCTTTACATTTGTAATTAACAGCGTGTTCGCTGATGTATCCTAGGGACAGGTAAGGCAAGTCTCTAAAGCAGTTTTAAAATGCACCTTATTGCAATATACAGAATAAATCAAATGAACCCTGATGATATGTTTATCTGTCTATTTTCCTCCTCTTGCTTGGTGGTGAGAGTGACTTGCTCCGTCCCAAGTTATTCAGCCTTACAATAACAACCTCTGGCAAATAAAATTATTGAAGGATAATTGCGAATAGGTATTTTTATTTCAGTGGGAAGATCTTCTTTCTTGCTTTGGCCAGAGCAATGCTCTCATGTTTCATCCTTTCTGATTTATTCCATTTCTTTTTTCTCTGCTTGTGCATTGATGAATTTAGCAGTAGTTCAGGGACCCAGGAATCAAAGGAAGTGCATCAAACAAAGCTGATGCAACAAGAGCTGGGCCAAGAGGTCACCTTTGAATCAGACAGTGGATTTAAAAGTCCTCTCAGCCAAATTTTATTCCTGCAATGCTGAAAACAAGGAGAGATGTGACTGCCAAGAATGGAGTTGCTCCAGACTTGCAACAGTGAAATGGCAAGAAGTGTGCTCTGTGCGTTTTCATCATTTAGTATAAATCTAAAGAGACACCTTGGAATGCACTTGGCCAAAGCTGTGGGAGGTGCTGGTGTAACGTAAGGCTTTTCGTACTCATTTATGGATGATTTTTATCTGAAGCCAACACCCTCAATCCCACCCTTTTCTCTGTAATCTTTTCTTAAAATAACCAGAGCTAACATCCTGTTACTGCTTTGGGTTAGTCCCATTCTTAACAAAGTTGTTCTTTCACCTGCTAATATGCTTATGCTAGTTTTCTCATTCATCTTCTCACTCTTTTTTTTTCTTTTTCCCATTAGGACTTAATGGGTGTAGCGGACTTCCTTCAGAATCTTGTGTTTATTTGGGGGGAAGCAGGCCGTGATTTTATTGGAAATTATTAGTATAATTCATGTGGTTTGTACTATCTGAAAGCGCCAGAGATGAAAAAGACTTTTGTACTTTTTGCTCTTGAAAGATCATTGTTTCTGGCAAAGTCATTTAGCATTTTCCAAGCTGTGAAATGATATCACTCACAGGCGAAGCACGGAAAAGGCTACATCCAGGCATGCCAAAGGATACTGAGAAATGCTAAGACAGTTTTCTAGGGAAAACCACACTGTCTGTGACATTCGTTGTCCTTTTGGCTTTGTAAATTTATTAAAAAGTTGAGGAACAGGCTGGATTCAAATGGACTTTCCATGTGTTGTGGAACAGGTGGTTTAGTTTTCATTTTCAGGGAATTTTGATTTGTTTTTTAGAGAAATTTGAATTGCATATTTAAAACCAGTAAAAAATAAATTCTCAGAAATAAAGTATTCAAGACCTACAAACCATACAACTATATAGTCTTACCACAGTTGACCACAGTCTTACTGTTGACATCCTATAAATCATGTTATGCTTTGCAGATTCATCACGTCTCATATGCACAGCAAGAAACTCCAGCTGATCACCTCCTGGACCTCATTCTTCTGTAGTTGAGCCTGTACGTAGCTCACTCATTGGCAGGACAGGACCAGACATTTTTCCCCCTGCACCAAGTACAGATGGTTCCAGACAAGCCATGCCCCACAGGAGAAGGACCCTCATCACGGTCTGTTGTAGGACTTGCCTTGTCACACTCTTCTGTATGCTGGAGACAAAGACACCTGAGAAGGGCCATGTAACCTCTTCTGGGAACATGTCAGAGTCTTGATTTATGGATAAGTGGACAAAACATTCATTTTACCATCTGAAGAGCCATTGAATGGGTTTCAATCTAAATTTCCACCTCAAATTATATGTTGGGATTTGTCCACTCTACTTGGCCAAGCCTTTGTCCTTCTCCTAGTTAGTGGAAAACCTCTTCCCCAGGGTTGGGGAAGGATTAAATCCTATATCTTTTCTTAAGCAAACAAATGCAAATATAATTCCTATGATTTATTTAACATTAAGATGCAAGGGGAGCCAAAAGCAGTGTGTTTGTTTGGGTTTTTTTCCTTGTAAAGAACAGTAGGGCCAGGCAAGAAGCATCCCAAAGTTCAGCCTCAGAGATAAAGCATTTTTCCAGTGAGGGTCAGCCCTGAGATTCAAAATATCGGTTCAAGTCACCCTCAGGTAGATCTATGGGTCTTCAGTATCTCAAATGAATTACAGGTGGAAGGGAGATTCTAGATATTTTTTTGTTTCTGTGTATCATGGAATCATAGAATGATTTGGGTTGGAAGAGACCTTAAAGACCATCTAGTTCCAACCCCCCTGCCCTGGGCAGGGACACCTCCCAGTAGACCAGGCTGCTCAACGCCCCATCCAACCTGGCTTTGAACAACTCCAGGAACGGGGCATCCACAACTTCTCTGGGCAACCTGTGCCAGTGTCTCACCACCCTCACAATAAAGAATTTCTTTACTGATTTTCTTTCTAATCTAAATCTACCCTCTTTCAGTTGGCAACTGTTACCCCTCATCATATCACTACCTTTCCTGGTAAAGAGTCCCTCCCTACCTTTCCTGTAGACCCCATTTAGGTACTGGAAGGCTGCTATAAGGTCTCGTCGGCGCCTTCTCTTCTCCAGGCTGAACAATCCCAACTCTCTCAGCCTGTCTTCATAGCAGAGGTGCTCCACCCTCCTGATCGTCTTCGTGGCCCTCCTCTGGGCCCACTCCAACAGGTCCATGTCTTTCCTGTACTGAGGGCTCCAGACCTGGACACAGTACTCCAGGTGGGGTCTCACCAGAGCAGAGTAGAGGGGCAGAATCACCTCCTTGAACCTGCTGGCCACGCTTCTTTTGATGCAGCACAGGATATGGTTGGCTTTCTAGTCTGTGAGCACACATTGCCACGTCATGTTGAGCGTCTCAAGAGCCAAATCAATTTCATCCCAGAATTATGCATAGGAAGAATTTTAAATTTGCCAAAACTGTGGTTTAGGATGAACGAAATTATTCAAACAACAGAACGTCCTTCCTGTTATAGTTTGCCTCCTCATCTACAGTCATACCCTGACAAATTCTCATCTGGGAAACTAGCAGGAGGGGAAAAGAGTGCTTTGTGGTTTACAGTATGCACCAGTGTTTACAGTGTGTGTGTGTGAAGGTGGAAGGTGTTGACTGGGTGTTCTTTGCATTCCTGGATCAAATGACTCTGGTGATTGAGAAATTTTTTTCTTGTGGCTGGGAGGGACTGAGGCTGGTGACACGTTTTAGTTTCCCGTCTCGTTCCTTGGTTGTTGTAACACCTTTTTCTTATTCCTTGACAAACTCTGGCATGTCCTGCTCATACCCAACCAAAACTCTGCAGAAGTATCCCCCTTCCTAGCCTGGCGTGTTGACCTCATGATTCTCTCTTTGCAGCCCTTCACTGTCTCTCTACCAAACAGCATCTGCTGGTCTGTACTGCACAAGGCTTCGCAGGTCTTCATATCCCCTTTAGTATTTACAGACTGATTTCTACCTCTGATCCACCACAATGCCACACAACTGTGGCTAAGTCTTTTGGTGCGATAGCAATAAAAATAGCAAGCACTGTTCCCAGCTAGTAAGTCCCTTTCTTCATAGGACGAAGTCAAATAAATAGAACTGAAGAATCCTCATCAGGAAGTCCAAGCTGTTCACGTTGTGGTATCTCCTAACTTTGATCGAAGCAATTTTTATCAACTCAGTCTATTTTTTGGTGCTAAATCCATTAAAAGAAATAGCAAAATAAAACTGATCCCAGGATGGATCCTGAAGGAACTCCATTAGTAGCTTTCCTCCAGGTCAGAAGTCCTCTTTCAACACAGTCAGCGTCATCTCCCCTCTCATTAGTTCCTTACCGCCTCTCACCTTCCTCGTTCCTGTACAAGGGAGTACAGGAACCCTTCCTTCAGTTCAGCTAGTTTGCAAGATAGCACTGTATCATTTCCTTTACTGCAGTTTAAGTAGATTAGATACGCTGCATTTCTCTTGTCTAGAAAGTTACTTGCTTTAATCAAATAGAGCAAATGGCCTCCTTTTGTGAACTCACTTGCCTTTGTGTTCCATTATTCATTTAAGTCCGTACCTTTGTATAGTTTTACTTCAAAAGGTGTATTAAGACCTTGTATATTACTAAAATCAGAGTCCCATGACTGCTACTCATCTGGTTGTGTGGTACCACCCCTAATTTTAAAAAAAATTGTAACAAAAATCTTTACGTCCAGATTTTCGATCTTTTCACAGCTCTGGGATGGAGGTGATCTGCTAGTGTATATTAAAATCTGTAGGTTCTCTTCTAAGAGTTTCATCATCAATTGTGTGCATCCCTGCTCCCAACAGCAATGTGGATTTGCCCTTCTCAATATCATTGCTGGAACTGCTATCCAATTAGGACAAAATCTGAAGAAGGACTTGGCATCCTAACATGCAATTTAAGTTGAGTAAAGACTTATGCATTTAGAGCAGTGGTCCTAGTCCTCTTCCAAACTTACAGAGGCTGATTAATTCAGATGCCATCTGATCAAATTACCCCCACTTTTCCACAAGTACCGAAAATCTAGTTACACCAGGAGCACTTGGAGAACTAACACAAATTGTGAGCGCTGAGTTCAGATGGTGCTGGCAGGGCTTTCTAAAGCAGCAACTGAATGCCAAGAATTCCCCTGTCAATCTGACTGCCCTTGTCACAGAGAAAGTGCCATGTTGCCTCTCTCTTGCTGTCCTTTTCCACACAGGAATCTTGCATTCCTCTGAACCCAGGGGCTCCGCTTAAATGGGTGGATATAAAGTGCCATGCATCCTGCTGTCTAGAGAACGCTACCAGCAAGTCAGATAAGAGCACGTTAAGTTGAGAAGGGTCTAAGATTAGGTTATATGCAGGAAACCTCGAATATACTATGCAGTAGATTACTACCAACTTAAGAAAAAAAACAGTTATCCAGTTATTAATAGCCCCTAACAGTACATGACTGAGGTCATCCATGATATCGTGGCTGTTTTTAATAGGGCCTGTAGTGATAGGACAAGGGGTAATGGTCTTAAACTAAAAGAGCATAGATTCCAACTAGACATAAGGAAGAAATTTTTTACCATAAGGGTGTTGAAACACTGGAACAGGTTGCCCAGAAACGTGGTAGATGCCCTATCTGTGGAAACATTAAAGGTCAGGTTGGACAGGGCTCTGAGCAACCTGATCTAGTTAAAGATGTTCCTGCTCATTGCAGGGGGATTGGACTAGATGACCGTTAAAGGTCCCTTCCCACCCAAACCATTCTATGATTCTGTGATTCTATCTTGGTAAAATCTCAGTCATTTAGATCATCCCAATCTCAGAAGCTAGACTTATACTACTGAATAAGATGGGTTGTGTCCTGTTCTCTGTCCTTGACGGCAAGCTGCGCATCATAACTTGCATCCACACAGCAAAACCATCTTCTTCTCTAAAACAAGTTCAAAGCAAGGTGGACACCTCCACACTGCTCACTGGGAAGAGCAATCCCATGCTGTTCCATGAATCATGCCCAGGTATTGCCTGGGAAAGGGCTGTCTTGCACAGACCAAACCTGTAGCAGGAACTATTAAACAGCGTGGGCAAGCACAGACTGGTACACCATCCTGGACCCTCACCATGTTTTATTTACTAACAGGTGTAGCCAGAGAGGCTGAAGCTTTGTTACAGACAGACCCAGCCGAGTTTTGGACAGGTGTCTTTGGCATTTCCTTGTGAGCAGCTCAGACACCATGCTGGTTGTGGTAGATTTTAGTCCTGGGAACATAACTTTCTCTCATTTACTACACAAAGGAATCATCCTCAGCATTGTGAATTTTGTTCCCAGAGCCAAATTAATTTCCTGGCATTACAGCCCTGTGTACCCTCTTGGGTCTAGCCCTTGATCTACGTGTGATCCAAATAGTGTGTTTGATCTCAGCCTCCTACTCTGTACACAGCAGCCTTACTTCCTCCTTTTTTAACTTTGTTTCTATTTATACAGTTACCAAACCTTTCAGCACTTATCTTCACAGATCTTTGCAAGGTCTAACTCAGCTTGACTTTTGGCACTTGGTGCTGAATTCCTATGTTTTCTGACCTTCAAACAGAGCTGCCTGGACCGACTGACCTCTTTATCCGTTCCCATAGACTGTTTACACCTAGCATCCTTCCTTGAACAGTCATTCATCCAGGTAACTCTGGAGAACTTCCTTATTCATTTTTCCCTTGTTTAGCATGCAAATTCCAGAAAGATTTTCTACCTCTGGTGTAAACTCTTATACTCTTTCACATGCAGCCCCTGAGCTGTCAAACCGGTTAACTCCATTCACTGCTTTTCTTAAATTTCTTGAAATTTTCCCTGTGAAAAAAAACAACCCAACCAACAACCCAGAAGGATATTTTTTATCCTTTTTCCCATTCCATTTCAATGCTATCAGCATTCTGATCCAGAATTATTTACTGGAACTGGTTCTTCTATAATATGTTCACTACTAAAACTGCATCCAAAATACATCCCCTTTTGCTTGTAGGGATAAGCAAGTGCAATATCACGTCCCTTTATTCATGAGTTTGTAGCTGAAACATTAAACTCTTGCATACTAACAACTCACAGTAATATTTATTCTTTATATTAAAGAGACATTAAAGGTCTAGGGTTTTATAAAAGAGGCCTCTAACACCATCTCGTTTTCCCCCTTCACCATCCTTTCCCAGAGGATTTTGACTCAACTCTTCTGTTTTCTTACTGCTTTGTCTCAGTTTTATTATCTGTCACTGTATCATCATTCAGCAACAATCAAGAAGACAAATCCATCAAAGGGCATCATTGGGAAAGGAAGAGAGAACAGTACAGAAAGCATTGCTATGGCTCTGGTTTGCTCACATTTTGAGAACCATGCCCACAACTCCAAAAGCAGATACCAGAACCTGAAAGGTTCAGAGAAGAGCAGAATGAATATTAAAGATATTAGAATGATTTAAATTTAAGGAGTGGCTGAGTAGGCTTGAATTTTTCAGCTTCAGAAAGAGATGTCTGACTTCAGAAGTTATGCTACCAGAGCTGTAAAATGATGAGTGGGAAAGGTGGAACCCATGAGTCGACAGAGAGGGTGTTCACTTCTCCTCCAGAACAAGAACCAGGAGCCATCAAATGACACGTAAGACAGTTTGAAAATTAAGAAGAAGGAGCAGCCCTTCTCACAGTGCCTGGTGGGTTTGTGGAGCCCTTCAGCAAACAGTGCTCGAGATGCAAAATGCGTGCAGGGCACCGGGACAAGTACTTGGCAGAGGGATCCGTCAGAGCTACAGATAAACTATGTTGGGCTCAGGAAATCCCCTGATTGAAAAGAGATGGAGATTGGGAGAGTACTCCCAGGGGAGTACAGTGAATGTGTGTGTGTATATATATACACACACACATATATATACACACAAATATAATCATAGAATGGTTCGGGTTGGAAGGGACCTTAAAGATCATCCAGTTCCACCCCCCTGCCATGGGCAGGGACACCTCCCACTAGACCAGGCTGCTCAAAGCCCCATCCAGCCTGGCCCTGAACACTTCCAGGGATGGGGCATCCACGGCTTCCCTGGGCAACCTGTTCCAGTGCCTCACCCCCCTCACAGTAAAGAATTTCTTCCTGATATCTAATCTAAATCTACCCTCTTCTAGTTTGAAGCCATTACCCCTTGTCCTGTCACTAAATGCCCTTGTAAAAAGTCCCTCTCCAGCTTTCTTGTAGGCCCTCTTTAGGTACTGGAAGGCCACTATAAGGTCTCTCCGGAGCCTTGTCTTCTCCAGGCTGAACAATCCCAACTCTCTCAGCCTGTCTTCATAGCAGAGGTGCTCCAGCCCTCTGATCACTTGTGTGGCCCTCCTCTGGACTCACTCCAACAGGTCCATGTCTTTCCTGTGGTGAGGACTCCAGAGCTGAACGCAGTACCCCAGGTGGGGTCTCACCAGAGCAGAGTAGAGGGGCAGAATCACCTCCTTGAACCTGCTGGCCACGCTTCTTTTGATGCAGCCCAGGATGCGGTTGGCTTTCTGGGCTGCGAGCACACATTGCCGGCTCATGTTGAGCTTCTCAATATATACTTGCACTGCTCTTACTTTTCACTATGCACCTCCTCATAGCTGCTGCTGGAAGCAGGGTACTTTGGAAGACAAATCCTCAGTCTGAGCCGGCATAGATGTTTTTATGTGACATATTCTTCCATACTCAGATCTTGTTTCTGTGGTCCCATCATCTTGCTCATATACGTCCCTGCACCCTCTTCTACTGCTTCTCTTTTTTTTTTCCCAGCTCAGTCCTTGCAGTAACACACAGATTTTGTTACTTCTGTCTTCCTACCAGAATTAGATACAGTCCCTTCTTGAACAGGACCACACTTGGATGGTAGGGCTCCACATGCATCCTCTGTTAGGGGGGCACTAGTGGCCTTGCTTGATGTCCACACATCTCACCTGAGTACCCAGGATAAACCAAATTCTTATTGTCCCTCTGCGATATGGTGGTTTCTGGGTATGTGACCGAGGTCTGTCAAAAAAAGCCAGGAAAGCCACAGAGCAAGCCAGGAGACTGTGCCTGTGACCACTGTCACTGTCCTTAAGCACAGTGCAAATTATTTAAACCCCGTGAACTGGGTCACGACTGACCATGTCGCGACCAAGGGCGCGCTTCCTTCCACCTGGAACCCCCAGGGATTTGCAGGCTGCAGGCGGCAGCAGCTTCCCGCTGGGCCCGGCCTGCCCGCTGCCCCCCGCGCGGCCCTAACGGGGCCCGGCCCGCGCCACGGCCTGGGCGCCGCGGCCTCCCCCGCTCCCCGCGGCGGGGAGGGCTGGGCCGCGGGGCCGGCGAGGGACAGGGTGGGGGAGAGACGCCTCCAGCCCCCACGCTGAGCTCGGGGAGGGCGGCTGCTCCGCGGGGCTC
>VWZL01004236.1:77267-100070 GCA_013396915.1 Stercorarius parasiticus | reverse complement strand
GGTTGTGAAGGGCTCCTGTAACAGCAGGACAGCCCCTTGGTTCCCCAGCCTTACCTTCCACTCCCAAGTCTTCCTCTCCCCAAGGAGGAACCAACCCACAAAGACATTCGGGTACCTAAAACCCATGATTTCAGTGGGATGTCAGTATCTAAATATCTCTGTAGGTCTTCATCTCTTTCCATGTTCTCCAGCCAAGGTGGAATTTCCCATTGGGCCGATGGAGAAACTCCCCAGCAAAACCCCTAGAAACTTCCCTTTATTGACATGAAAATAAAGCAGAGAGAAAGCCCCCAACAGTTATCCCAGTAAGTGTTGAGCACCTGCATTCTTTAGAGGTGGTGGCTGCATTTCTCAACCAGAAATTATGTTACACCCATGACACAATGCAGTAAACATGTAAGGGGAAAACCATTCCCACCCAAAGCCTGTACTCTGGTGAGGCTAGGTGTTTTGGTTGGCTTAAACAAGATGCAAACAGTTTGAAAGGTGCTGGTGGGGCTAATGCAGTCTGACGAGTCTTGACCGGATCAGATGCCAAGCAGGGAGACTGCCGAGTCCTCCCAACACCTCCAGTGTGGACAACGCAGTGGGGCACCTGCCAAAATCAAACTGTCCCAAGGCTGGCTCTTGGTGTCATGAGAGCAGTCTCCCTGGATGTGGCACTGAAGAGCGCTCCTGAGTAAAGAGCATTTTCCTCCATATTCAAAGATTCCCAAAGACAGTGTATTGCCTCCAAAACAAGCCACTACTGCAGCTTTTACTTGAACCTGGTTAATTATACCAGAGGACACATGGACTTTTATATTTGACATATGTCAGTCCTCTCCCCGACACCTTCCAGAAATATTCTTTTTCTCTTCCCACTGGTCCATATGAGGTGTGGGGTCAGTGCCCTCCGCAGCTCAGGTTCTTGGCCCTTGCAGCTGGACCTTACACATGTAAGCCATTTCTTACTTGGGCTTACAAATTTACAGTCTGTTCTTCGTTCTCAGATTTTTGTTCCTCTGGGCTAACTGCTCGCTCTTTGCCTGCATTCCCCTATTTAGACTCTGCTGTCCTTCAGCAAACTGTTTCAGTTTTCTGGAAAAGTAGATCCTTCCAGGTCCACAGTCTGGCCTAGCTCCCACAAAAGACTTAAACCACCTCCCCTACCCTAAGAGGTGTCAGTTTATCGCCTCTGACACCTCCATCAAACCTTCCCCCTGGGATCTCAAATCTTCCTTGCTTCATCCTTCCTTCTGGCATCACCTTTAGCACAACAAGGCATTCCCATAACTAAAATCCCTCCCTCAAAGAGCCTTATGTGGCCAGTACCTTTCCCTGTGTCTACAGATCTGCCATCCCTTGAACCAGGCATGTTCTGTTCTTGGTCAAAAATATGTCAGCTGGGGTTAACAGCTCACAACCTTGAGCAGCCTGGACCTTCCCGTCTTCCTGGTCATCTTAGCCTGTATCTGGGCAAAGACACCTTGTACGTGTCATCGCAGCCCCCATCACTGAAGGAGCATCACTATTCCTTCATTTTCAGTGTCAGTGGTGGTCTGTGCTCCCAGACACTCTACATCCCTTTCTAATTCTGCTGCTACTCCATAGGCTGGGTGCTGGAAGTCCCTCAGTTTTGGTTGACTGTCCACACCTCTTCTAGGGGTCAAAAAGCTGGAGGGTCTTTCTTTGCTGCTTGTTGCTGACCTTGTGTTGTCCCAAAAGGTCCTACATTTTCCTGGGTACAGCCGCCAGCAGTGAGTAGGAGTGCCGGAAGTGGCCCTGCAAGGACTCTGCACCTCTTCCTTCTAGAGTCTTTGAAGATAATCTCAAAAGCTTCAGAGCAGATCCCCTCCTTCAGGTGGCTTGTTTAGCCTTTTCCAGCCTTTCAGACCTAATCTTTCTTATTCTGTATTCAATAACCCTGCCATGATGAGACAGTTCAGGACTGTATCTTCTCCTCTGCTTTAGAGTCTCACAGCCCACCTGGTGCAGGATAAACTGGCATAGATCAGCCATGGCCTGAAACCAGTCTCTCCCAAACTAGCATCTTTGAGGTTCCTTCCTTCTATTCCCTCCTTCCCTCAAGCTGTGCCATACCGAAGCAGTGCGAAGCAGATATGGACATCCTTCCCAGACAGGAACATGTTTCCAGTGTCTCTGCTCACTGCCCTTCCCACAAAATCTGTGCCTTCTGCTTGCTCATGGGTTTCCCCCATCCCCTCTCCTCTATCTCCCTCTCCTGCTCTGCGATGGTTACCTCCAACCAGGAAACCAACATTTTATGAAGTTTTTAAGGAGTTTCAAGTGCTACCCTTGCAGGAAACATGGGGATGACAATGAAAATGCATCATGGAATTCAGTGCACATGGTGATCTCTCTTTACGCTTTCATAATGCGACCCACTCCTCTGCAGCGTTAGGAGACTTTTCACATTCTTAGTTATTTGCTTCCCACTTCTAGGTTTGTAATGTGGCTTTATTTTAATGCACAGATCTTAGATGCAGTCCCCTGAGACGTCATGGTGGTTTGCTGTTGTTTATTTTTTTTTCAGAGGAGTTTCTGTGTTCCACCCTAGTTGTGGTGCCATCTAGAAATCCCCCAGCCTTCCCCTCCCATTGGTACTGTTTAATACTTTTCTGCAGAGCACAATATTATGAGCACAATTATATTATATTGAGACTCCAGTCTCTCAATAAACAACATTTGTCTTCCTGACAGCAGAGGCTGCTCTGAGCTTTGCCCTGTCCTTTTGGATCCTCACTGTTTCTGAAATGTAGCAGTTTGGTGTTCATGGTCTCTAACTTCCCCCATTATGTTTCCTTTCTCAGGTTCTGCCAAAGTTTAATTCAGTCAGAAAATACCTAATCACCTTATACAATGTTTTCACCCAAAACAAGTCTGGTTCTCCCTGTCTTTGGAAGCCAAAGAAGTGTTATATGAAAACATAGTCTCCATCAGTGGGAAAGCCCATGCTTGGGGGAGCCCACCACCTGGCCCATGGCTTTGAACTTGAGCAGAGTTCCCAGAGCCTGACAAGACCATCACTGGCCCTCAGCCGGTGCTGGCCCTCTGACACTCTGACACAATTGTGGGTGTCCTGGGACTGCACAAGCTCGTGACAGAGCTCAGAGAGTTCACGTTGGTGACCATAGATTGCAGGGACAGGAGGAGCACCAGGCTCCGGTCCTTCCCCGCAGTCAGTCGGTAGGGTGGCAGAGAATAGCTCGTAGAAGTCAAGAGTGGGTCCCGCTGCCTGGAGAGGAGATGGGTGTCCCCTGGGATGCCGTTTTCTCAGAGGTGGTTAATTGATTCCTAGTAACTTTGGTTTTATCAGAAATGGTAGCAATTTTCCTCCAAAACAAAGAGAAAAGTTTGGCCCTTTGTCTGTTCCTGAGGGAGAGGATGTTTGACGTGCTTCCCTGGCAGAGGGAGTGCAGTGGGTAGGCAGGTCCAGGAGAGCCAGCTGGGAGGCCAGCACCAGCTCTGGGTCTGGAGTGCCACATCACAAAAATCAGAGCAAGTCTGCGACATGATAGGAGCATTAATAGTCACGGAGAGCTGGCTTTTGCCCTTCAAGGGGGAGAGCCTGGCGAGGAGCACGGGAGCTGTTAATTGAGTCACAGAGCAGTCATTTGTACATTTAAATGGTAGACAGCTAAATACGCTCTGCAATCAGTCCTAGCAGAGGACACTGTTGGGGACATGCTCCTTTCAAAGCCTGATGTCCAGCCGCTTCAGGCTGCGTGACACATCTCTGCAAGCACAGCTCTTTCTGCCTGCCTCTCGCCGGGCTCCCTTAAAGAGGCAGCTCCCCCACTCCTCCTTTTTTTCCCCCAAGCCAGATGTAAGAGCAAGTAACAATCAAGACGATCATAACGCAGAGCTTCCAGCATAAATAAACAACCTCACTGATTTAAAATGTCCTGTTCGTTTCTGAGGTGTATGTGTTGGCGCTTTTGCTGAGATATCTGCACCCTGGATAAACCTATCCCTTGGCTGTGCCCACAGTGACCTCAGCCAACCTGCTGTTGCCCTTACAGCAGGACTTGAAGTTATTCATTCGGTTTCTCCACCCAGATAATATTTGCATCCCATTTTTTCAGTCTCTGCATTGTGTAGCTTCCAGGTATTGCTTGAGGAAGATGCGGCACACGTTTTTCTGTAAATCTTTCTATCCAGTAGGACAAGCATATGGCAGCTGTCTTCCATTACCGTCACTTTGCTTTAACCTAAGTGCCCCAGCTGGTGTCAGAGCAGCTCGGTGTGTTGGCATGGTCTCTTCTACTATGTTTTCCCAGGCCTTAGTATAGGAAAAAATACAGAAAGAAAGGGGCTTGTGTCACGTTGGGGGGTTGGAACTAGATGATTTTTAAGGTCCCTTCCAACTCTAACCATTCTATGATTCTATGATTCTAAGTTCTTAGCCCAAATGCAGCATCAGCTTTAGCAGTGTTACATCTGATTGATAGCTGTTTGCTTGATGTGCTCTTTAAAAGACCTGTGAGGGCAGTCTGCATCCTGCCCTGCAGTAAGAGGAGCAAAAGATGGTTCGTTTGCCTGATGAAACATCTGGGCTGCTGAATGCAAATTCAGTGGTAGTTGGAGAAAACAATACCTCCCAGAGTGCTGAATGTGAACAAACATGTGCTGTTTTTTTATGGCCTTGCCAGAGACCTGCTGATGCTGGAGTGTCAAGTGTAGAAAAATATCCGGCATCAAGTATACCCTTAAAAAAAGCATGCAGTGAAAGGCCTCCCTTCCAACACGTTTACAGGAATCCTTTGAAATCTCTCCATCGGCAGAGGTTTTTGTATATTCCCCAGTTCTGATCTCTCATTTCTTTCAGTCTTTCACTTCAGTGCCCATCCTTTCTGTTGAAATCCAGCGTGTAAGACATCCCAAATAGTAAAGAGATTCAGTTTCCTGCACATACACGTTCCTGAAGGTAACAGATTTACATTAACTTTGGTACTTACCTGAGCTTGCACCCTTCCTCGGTAAAGATGAGTTCATTAAGTCTCTAGGGTTTCCTGTATGTCTTGTGTTATCTATACTGTCTCTTCCAGCATTAATAAAACTGTTTCTGCTATCATGCTGATTCAGGCATCTGTATTCAATTTAAAATTAACAAATATGCAGTTTGGTTTGGGGCTGATCACTCATTTGTGCTCTGGAGCTGTTGGCAACCTCTGTCAATGCTGCTACGTGACAGAACTTCTGCAGGTTTTGCATCTCCTTCCAAATGACAACCATCATCTCTGTCTGTGGTGTCTGCCACAGAGCCTGAAGCTCCTTGTGCTGTGTCTTTTCCTTGAATGGCTTCCCTCTTTTACTAGGGGTATTTTCCATTTTATTTCACATGTGGTGCCACGTGGTGTTCAGTAACCACGCAGAGCTAAGACAGCTGACAGAGGCTGCTCCTTTCAGTGTTAGCTGATCATTAGCTTTTTAGCACTGTGTAGCAGGAGCCTCTGCTCAGCACTGCAGCGTGCCCTGAGTAGCTCTGGCAAGAGCCTCTAAAACACTGTTATTGCTGAGGAATGCCTAATCACGAGTCTCCTCTTATTATTATTCTCTGTGTGTCCCTGGGATTCCTTCCCCCTTTGCAGTAAAACCATTTTTGCACCCTCCTGCCAGAGGGTGCTGGAGTGCGAGCTTTGATTTATTGGCTAGTGGAGAGGGGGGTTTGCTGGGATTTTTCCCAGAAAGTGCTGCACTGCCTCAGGCTGGTTTGCTAAAAGCTGACTAGAAGCACACTGCAGAGGCCGGACCAGATGGGCAGCTTTTACTTAAACGAGAAAACGCTATATGGTGACAGTGGGGAAACAAACTTGGGAAGAGAATGAGAGAGTTCTCTAAACGGTCTCTGCAGGAACCCAGCTCTAACATTGCCTGCGAGGTCCGGGTGCTCCCACTGCCAGATACTGGCTCCAGAACAATTCGTTTCAAGGCTGGGGATGATTAGACCAAGTGGAAAATAAAATTCAAGCAGTTTAGGCAAGGAGCAGGCTGACAAACAACTCTCAGAACAACTCAGTTCTGTACTTGGTGAGCCAAGGGCTGAAAATGTGTTTTCCTTCAACCTGATGACTTTGAAAAAGCAAAATCCTAGAATGCTGATGCTGGCAGCTTGAATTAATATTTCATGAGAGAGAATTTTTTTTTTCTCAGTGCAAGGTTGATTCTATTGAAGAAGCTTTCACAGCCCTGTGCACCCCAGCACAGTGTGGAGAATTCACCAGCAGGTTTCATGATTAAATATTACAGGAATGATTTTTATTTTTTGCTGTGGGAGACATTGCTGGGTGTCGGAGAGGCCGTAGCTTGACACTGATTTGATGCCAGGGAAAGCAATTACAGCAGATACACAAGCCAAGAGCACCAAGAAGCAGCAGGAGACATTGCAGGGTCCAGCTAATGCCCTAGGCAACATCAACCGTGTTATTACTTGACGCCAACAGTTAAAGAAATGTCAGCATTAACCTGCGTCCGTGGCAGCTTTTCCAAACAAGCTAAAAGCAGCCTGCACTGACAGTAAAGGAAAACCACACAACCTTTGCATGCCTCTGGTGCAGCGGTAGCTGCCGTGTTCCAGTGGCTCAGGCGATAGAGGACACAAGGGCCATTAGACACACATCTGCCTCTTGGGAGAAGAGGGGATAAATCACTGGAATAGAGAGATCATACTGAGACTGGACAGTCTGTTCGAAGGCTGCGATAGGGACAGACACTCCTGAGAAGATGTACAAACCTCTTCTGGCTCAGTTCAAGTCCTGGCCTGTTGTCAGAAAATTATATGTACCAAAGAGACCCCTGCAGCGTGCAACCAGGGTCAGTACTCAGGGCACCAGCATGGTTTGAGTTGGTGTCCATGCAGGAAGACATCTGTTGAGTTAAAACCTTTTAAATACCGCTGCTGAGCTGTAATTTAAATCAAGAACTAGGCCTATGACAGAGGCTTAATGAGAATCCCATCTCAAGCTGAGAAGCTAAAGGCAAGCCATGGCTGGCCAACAGACCCTGCACAGCTTCGGTTCCCGCAGAGGAGCTGCCCGATGGCACACAGCGCTATTTGGAGCTGTAATGTGATGTGTTTTGTTGTCACAAGACTTGAAACAGTGATATCCACACAAACAGCCATGCCTGGCAGGCTCAGTGATACCAAGATTCTCCTCTCTGCTCCTCCCCCCATTTTCCACCCAGGAGATTTGGTAACAATAAGGAAAATTATCCTCTTTATTTGTTTACTGCTGTAGTCTATGTGATATTCCTCAAAATGAACCCTGCACAATAAAGCTCAGAAAAGGAGACGGGTCCATGACATGGTCCCAGCTGGTGAACTGGTTGTTTGCCTCCCGGCTGGTGGGTGCTCTTGTCATGGTGACAGAGCCCGTGGGTGCGTCTGACTAGTTAGAGATCAGGGAAAGCTGGAACACAACCTCTAGCACAGTTAGCATCCAGGCATGCACTTGGCCTGGTAAACTGTGGTGCAAACAGGA
Source organism: Stercorarius parasiticus (assembly GCA_013396915.1). Classification (NCBI taxonomy): domain Eukaryota; kingdom Metazoa; phylum Chordata; class Aves; order Charadriiformes; family Stercorariidae; genus Stercorarius; species Stercorarius parasiticus. The sequence goes on along the minus strand of VWZL01004236.1, from coordinate 92,586 downwards.
TTCTAAAGTCGATGGCACTTTGTAGGTATCACCCTCTCATGTCTGAGCTGTGCTCTAAACATTTATTAGATTCATTCAAACATGCAGACTCAGATATTTATTCTTTGAAATTTCTTTTGCATCCAAGATCTTTGGAAAGAGAACTAGCCACCCAATGTAATTTTCATCCAGCGTGGCCTTCACCCTATCCTAGTCCATGGCTTTATTGTTTAGATGCTCAGCGATCATCTGAGCAAAATGCCATGACTGTTTCAAGAAGCTGGACCCGCCTGAACATGAGCAGATGTGGATTCACAAGAGAAAGCACTCACTTCCACATCCAGTACTCCCCTGGCAAGGGCAGGCTGAGGCCACCTGCAGAACAGGTGGATCTGACAGCACCACGGAGCTGAACTCTTATCAGTGTGTGACCAACTTACTGGAAAAAAAAAAAGGTATCCCAAAGTGGACGGTACCTTGCAATCTTTGGATTGTTCTGCTTTGACTGAAGTGCAGAAATGGAAGTGAGGGCGGGCATAGAAGGAGTTATAAGACAACCATTAACTTTACTAAAACTCACCTGTTTTCTGCCAGCACAAATGTACTATTGTGTGACATGGAAGAGGATATCTTCTACTGAGAAAAAAGGATATGGAGACGCTGAACTGATGGCATATGTCTCAGGAAATGCTATCCCATGGAGAAAAAATACATTTGCAGATAACAAAATAAATTCTGTCATTTGGCTGGGTGTTTTAACTGCTTTTGAGATTTCACCACAGGCTTCTGTGTAGCTCTCGCAGCTGACCACCAGCAGTTCTTCCTGTCAGGATGTCCTAGCTTGCTCTCACTGGGAATGCAGTGAATCCAGATGTGTATGACGAGGCAGTAGCTTGTGGTTCGGAGTAAGACTTTTTCCACAGCAGGTGCCCTCTCAAGAAGCCCATTGCCTGAGGGCAGAGGCCGACATCCGGCTGTAGAATTGGCTGCTGGCTAATTAGGACTGTATTACCAGCCACAGATCAAAAGTTGGCTGAGATCTGCTTGGCAAAGCAAGCTGATGAAACATGATCAAAGGAGTTCTGCCCTTCAGGACACTGAAAGAGTTTCAGCGAGGAATGGAGACAAAAGATCACCCGTCCTCCTAGAGAGCTGACAAAGAGGTACTTTTTGCTCATCCAAGAACCGTGCAGGCTGAAACCATCCCAGGGCTGCACAGGGGATGTCGAGGCACTGCAGAGCGCTTGGTCTGTAAACACGCACTGCGTTAGGGCCAGACCTTCTCTGAGCTGTATCCAGATTTGCATGTCAGGTGTCTGGGAACAACAGAGAAGCCCAAACCATTCAGGCAATCAGCCCTCTCCAAACATCTTTGTCAATAAACAGGAGCTGACCTGTTTCACCTGAACAGTCAGTGATGTCTTTTCATGTCTGGCGGGTATCACACTGTTCTGAGCCAGCCGCACTTGGCAGGATTTTTTCCTAATACTGGTTTTAATCATATAAAGTCCATCTTTGCAAGACACAACATGCCAGAGGAGAGCTGTCTTTTCACAAAGGCTGCGGCTTTAGCCACAGGGCTTGGAGACCTTCCTGTTTGCAGAGCTCATTGAGACAGTAACGAAGACTATGAGGGTCTGTCTAGTGGGAGCTGATAAAACATACAAGGTGTTATTGACTTATCATGTCCTTCTGTGACAGGGAAGGCTGTCCTCTCTTACCAACACATTTATTCCAGTTTATCACAAATTTGTGTTATATATATATATTAATCAGAAATAAGAAAGTAACCAGAATAGGAAAAATATGATGGGTATTTTGGACACTGCAGGCCTACTGAATACCAAATGGGCCAATTTAGTCTTTGGCGCTGATATGTACATTCGGGGACAAGTCAAAGAAAATGTCAAGATCCCACATGTCTTTTTTTCTACCTGGAAGCCATATACTCCTCTCCTCTCCTTGCCACATCTTGCCTTGCTTTGCATTGCCTCCTCCCAGCCACCCTTTCTGGATCGTAAGAAACAGGATAAGACCAGACCCTGACCAATCTGCCCTCCTCCCCCATGACCATAAGGAGGGAACACTGTGGTTTGCAGCAACTCCCCTTTCCCAGTTTGTTTATCACAGACACCTGCCCTCATGACATTCAGAATATTAGGAAGAAATTCTCTACTGTGAGGGTGGAACAGGTTGCCCAGAGAAGCTGGGGATGCCCCATCCCTGGAAGTGTTCGAGGCCAGGCTGGATGGGGCTTTGAGCAGCCTGGTCTAGCGGGAAGTGTCCCTGCCCAGGGCAGTGGGGTTGGAACTAGATGATCTTTAAGGTCCCTTCCAGCCAAAACTGTTCTATGACTCTGTGATCCAATTTGCAACCCCTGGAAGGAGTCATTTTCCTCTCTGTGCTCCAGGACTCTCACAATAAACCACAAAGGGTTCAACAAAGAGAATAATATGTTTTCTGTGCTAAGTAGAATGAAATGATATTCACTACAGTTCCTTCTGGGAGTTTTTGAACTCCAGGTTTATTTCTTAAACAGCCACCAAAGGTTTTATTGCCAGAACAAATAATTAAAGAGAGAATGGAGAACCTTGTGTAATGGATCTAAGTATCTCAAAGGAGATAAAATGACAGGTTTTACTCAGATCATTTTCTAGGGATTGTATCACAGAGACTTATATGATCAATTATAGGGCAAATTCCTATGAAGCAAAGGTTTTTAAAAGTTACACCTGCTTTCCTGTATCAGATGTTCCTTGAACTGCTCAAAACTAGAATAATCACCCATTAAAATAATTACCACTTAGAAATGCAGCATTAAGGAAATGTAATAGAATGTGAGCTGTCAGCCTGTGTGACATATGTGTGACTGAGCTCCGTGGATGGATCCATTTTCCAGTTACAATGAAGCCTGAGCTAGAAGCTACTGTTCTTAGACAGCCACTGATTTTAAAAGAACATCCAAAAATAGCTCTATTATTCGTTATCTTTTTCTAAAAACTTCTCTCCGGTAATTCACTAGTCTCCAGGGCAGTGATTCTACACGGGTTTCAGACTTCTTGTGCTTTGGAGAGTCCCGCTTGATATTTTTGGTATATCCAAACTTGGATTCTAATTTTGAGAGCAACTTGACAACATTAGGAAAGTAAATTAAGCACAACGAGATGGGGAATGGCTCTGTAATAAGAACAAATATAACTGCAGTCAGGAAGTCTTTCCCCTTAAGGAATTACATTCGTAACAAGAACGCGAAATAAATCAGCTCATGTAAAAGTAGAGCAATCAGCTCATTCCCCAGCATACAGATAAATCCAGTCCCATGAATACAGCTATGTCACCCAGGTACATTCTCCCTGTTTTAAGCACTTCTGCACAAGGAAGGACAACCGCTCTCTGGAGCCAAGTACTGTCCTCGACCTCTCACGAGGGACCACTGATCCCTGTAGCAAGTTAACTCTGGATGGTGCTAATCCCACTGATAAAGCAGCTACTTTCAGGGAACGATTTTCCACAGTAAAAAGCCCAAAGTCCCATTCCAGGAACTGATACATAAAATAAGGTTCACATCTTGACTTTGTCAAAGATTCAGGGAAGAGCCCATTTTTTTTTCTATTTGTTTTTTTAATCCTTAATGCTTAAGTAAACCTAATACTTAGCAATATTCACGTACCAAATACAGCTTGGCCTATCCGCTCTCCTCCCATCAAAGCATGTGTCTGTTAGTGACTTCAGCCGGAGACCCCATGTTCAATTACAGCTTCTGCCTTTCAGTTGAATTAATCAAGACATGACAGAGATACGCAGCTCAATGCATCTCCCCGTCATTCACTTCCTTCCTCCTCAGCCGCTGTCACCACAGAAATATCTGCAAAATTGGTCAGAGTTGTCCAGGGAACTTGGATACTCACCTCCCTTTAAGTTTACTGGAAAATACTTGTCTAATCAGGCAGTTTCACATAGATTATTTCATGCATTTTATCTGCATCAGCGCCAAGGGTCTGTTTGGACAAAGCTTTTTGCGTGCAAAGATGCCATTGAAACTAGTCAGCTGCAGAAGATTTTAAGGCTAGGCACCTCATGAACTCTATACAGAAATAGAAGTGATCTCCAAGAAAAGAAAAAAAACCCTCATTTTGGACAATTCCAAAAGAAACATTCCAGTATTTTGACTCAGTTGGAAAGTAATTAAAATAATCTGGAAATCAAATTCAAAGTCTAGGACGAAGGAAAGGCTCCCACTGCTAAGAGAAAGAGCCTTGCAGGAGGCAGTGATGTATAACACATCTTCTGGTGTAACAGTGAGCAACGGGGTTGTTACTGGGATGTTAAATTCTGTGTTAATAAATAAACCCTATATTTTCACTCATTTACAGCTCTGCTTGCTTTCTTTCCCTGCTTGTCATTGTCCCCTCATACACATTCCAGGCAGCTCTGCTGTAAATCCTTTTCATCACACTGTCACATTTACTGACATTTCAAGGACGTTTCATTTGAAATGTTAAGAAAAATAGCTCTTCACAGCCTTCCAGGAAGAAGCATCAGTGACTGGCAGCATTTAAACTCATGTTGTCCCATCTCCAGCTGGACCCGAACCCTGAGAAGCAACACCTGGAAACAGGATCCCAGGAAAAATTCCAAAGGCCCCTGCACATTTTGGGTTCACCTGTGACACCACTTCGTGGCAACAGTTCACGCACAGCTGGGCGCTGTAATTTAGCACAAATTATCTCATTGTTTATTGCCTGGCCCCTCTTCAGTTCTATACTTCCACACACAGTTTTGCTCATCCTTGGCATCCCTTGTTGCCTCCTTGGCACACAGCTCTTCCCAGTTTCTCTTCTTCCCTTGTTGCTCACATCACAAACTCACTTAGGGGACTGCATTTAAAAATTATTGCTTCTGTAAATTATCCATGTCGGATCCTCACCTGGTGTCATTTGTAGTAGACCTTGAAAATTAGAAGCTCAAGGCCATTTAAGGCGCGGGAGGCTATGGGTCTCTTCTCAAGCTCATAGCGTAAGTTCTATGAGATAGGGACTACACTGGCAATAGGTAAAATTAGATATAAATAGATAAAAAGATGTTGATAGAGTCTATATGGAGCCTAACCGGCTACGAGGAAAAAGAAAACTTCTGGCCCTTGAAGTATGAGACATACGGCTAAGAGAATAATCGAAGGTGGCCCCTGGTAATGGGGTGCGTGATTTGGGACTTTAAAAGGCTTGGAGAGGAGGGTAGAAACAAGATGGTAGAGCGGACCCAAAATCTTCTTGGCCAGCTAGACGGAGAAAGCCGGTACAACTGTGCGTGAGTGGCGGCCCGTGAAGGACAGCTGTGCTCCTGAGCACTGACTCATCACTGGGAGCTTTACTGCTGGGCTTCAGCTGTGACAGTGGGTGGTCCTCCGTGAATTAAGCGGTTTATCATATGCTGGTTTTTTTTCTATTCAAGGCATACCACTTGCAAAACAGAAACATGATATGGCACAGAGTAAAAGCCCTTATTCAGTTTTGATCTGCTGGAACAGCAGTATTTGGCAACTGCAAAGGAGAAAAGATCAAGAAAAATATACTGCAGACTAAATAGATACCTGTGTTGCTGCTCGTTACTTTTCTGCTTAAAAGAAACCAAAAACAACCCAAGTATGGGATCCAGATTTTCTTGATCTGCTCAGAATTCATTTCCCTGATGATGAATTTTGCTTTCCCATCTTATTCCTCTTCTGTGTGAATCCTGTCTTTGTGATAGACCAGCACCAGCTGTCATTGATATCAGAAGGGACTGAATCAAGGACTCTCATTGTTTCCTTGCTCTCCATCACTGTTCTCTCTCTTGCTTTGGTTTTTTTTTTTTGTTCGAAAAAGAAAAATCACACAATCAATGATATGCCAACATGAGACTCCCTTTACTACCCACCCTCTGGAATCGCAATGAAATTGTGAAATCGCAGTCTTCAACAATATTTGGTTGATGGCCTTTGAAGGTGGGACACAAAAGTCAATAAAGTCTAATTTCTTCAGAATGTCTTCTCTGCAGCTTTTTCCCATTTGCCCTGTGGGATATTTGGCAATTTTTCATACAGAGCACATAACCAAGTTGACTTATCACATGCAGTTCTTTAAAATAACACTGGAGGAATTCAAGGATTTTACTTAACACAGTATTGTGAAGAAATACATCAGAGTTCTGTTCGCATTAGCTATAATTCCCTAACGTCCCAATGTGTCTGTTCAGCTGGAAGTGGCAATTAAGCTAAAGTTGTTTAGGCAATAATTAAGGTTTTAATAATGGAATTTTATATGAAGTTCTCTTTGGGGAAAATCATTATTTAAGAACCTCTGTCCAGATCAATGGTGTCTTGGGTTAGACAAATGTTTCAAAAAGAGATTAAGATGATGATATGCAGGGCATATTCTGTGACACCGACAATTGGCACTGGTGCCTCCTGTGGAGTCTCTGTTCGAGAGAGGTGTGAGCAATTCAAACTGCAATTTTCCAGCAGTCACAGACCCTGCCTGCTGACGTGACCAATAAAAAGAAGCCGTCAAAACACCCTAGGGAGGTACCTGTAGATTATGGTTTGAATATAGGCCCTGCTCCTCAGCCAGGCTATACGGAGCCAACACTGGGAAGTCAGAGGTCTAAACCACTCTCTTGGATATCCATGCCATAGGAGGCATTTGAGCAGGACACTTAAGGAATCAGCCATCCTTTGTGTTAAGGCTTAGCCCTTAATATTGCTGAAACAAGCCAGGTTGCTTTTATTGCAGGTTGTTTCATTTTTACTACCTACGTAGAGCAGGAGTCCAGTGCCACAACCCTCTCCACGGAGGAAAACCCACTCTGTTGGCCTCCAAAGCAGCTCTGCATCGGCAGGAGGTTGCGAGCCCTCAGCATTCTACTTCTGGCACAGCTCAGTCCACATGAATCGCGCGTCCCACTATGGTGGTGCCGGACACAACATTTCCGCAGCCAACGAAGCAGCAATTCCTGTGCCCCAGCAATCTCTGAGGGACACTGCAAAGCCCATAGTCTCTCCCCAGGCTCTTCATTTGGAAGGAAGATGCATTCTCAGGGACAGCTCTCCATGGCTCTGACTGTGCAGCAACATGAGTGGGCCAAATCCTCAACTCCTGCTCAGTCTCTGTTCTGGGCTTATTTAGGAGGACTGCTGTTTACCTGCATAAATAATAAGCAAGAGACAGACTACAAGGTAGAGCAGAAACAGTCTCCGCCCTGTCTTTCGACAACACATGAAATCATAGCGTCCTCACCTTCACTGAGGGCTTTCTGGTGTTATCTTAATCAAAATAATTATCCTAATTGCTCACTTTTAAGTATTCCAGGTGCTGACAGTAGTTGTGCCTTATAAATGGAAACATGAAATGAAAAAGTAGATGAAGCAACTACTCTTACAAAGAAAAACTTAGTCTAAACATTAAACCCCCATCACAGTGTTGTCCCAAATCTGGGTTCTTTACCTGGTGTGCAAGCCAATAACACACAGAGCAGAGGTATTTCCAAGTTTATTCCATTAATGCGCAGAAATGGGGTGCTCGTTCCAAGGGAGCACACCTTAGTTTCAAAAATTTCCCTTTTTATACACTGATTATTACATATTCTAACAATTAATACATATTCATGGTTATTCTCTTTAATGATTGGTCAAGATTTCTTTGCTTCCTATGTAAATTAGTATGCAGATTCTGTCTTCTTCGTCCATTGTTCTCTTCTAAGTAGGTGTTATCATTTGGGTAGGTGGTCGATGAGTTGGCGGTTGCAATCTCCCCCTACTGAAATTACCTTTTACCTACTTCTCTTCTAATCTTGGCAGTTCCAGGTGGTTTTCTCGGTTTGCTGACCAGGCCTACAGTTCATCAGTCTCTTGACAGAAATATCCTGCTTATTAACAAAGCTACATTGTCTAGTAGTTAGTTGCTTAATTCAATCTTAGATTAATCATGTCTAGTTACTATTTCTCTATAATTAATGAAATATGGTTGGGGCTGTATAGATGACCTTTGTCAGCAGTGGCAGGTTGCTTTGGTTACATGTTACATTTAGTTTTTCTAGTTAATATCAATTTTACTACAACAACAGCACCAAGCCACGTGAGGAACGTGGCTTTAGAAACAGCATCAGACACTGCAACTTAGATGTATTTGCCAAGCACTAAAAGCTTCATCAGTCCACAAGCCTTTTGGTCCTGCTTGTGCCCTGGTCTCCCCTGAGAAAGCCCGTGTCTCAAGAGAAGGACTTCCAGGGTCCATGTGCCTCCAAGCTTCATAGCACCTGGAGCTGGGTATAATGTGAGGGGCTATCCACATCCAGCCCGAATATCCATTCCTGTGGGTGAGGCGCTAACAACTTGCAAAGTTTGGTGATGTAGCTCTTTCAAATGGTTATCTTCTGCCAAAACCCTGATCATTTCCCCTTGAGGACCACAGCAGAAGAAACGGAATGCAATGCAACAGCACAGTGTGCAAGGGGTGCCCTGGCAGGGTGATATTAATGTCTGCAGTAACCGGTGATGATAAAGCTGGCAGAGCAAAAATCTCCGTGTGTCGCTGCTGTGGTGCTAGTGTGGGGCAGGTCTGCATGCCTCATGTTTGACACAGGAGGTGGAAAGCCTCATTTGAAGCCCTGGGGAACCCTTGCCTGCTCTGCTCAGCCGTGCCCAAGACAAATAAAAATGTTTGGAGTCAGCAGAGATGGCTGCCAAGTGCCTGGGGGAGTCACTCTTCCCCGTCTGGAGAGGACACTAACGGAGTGGGCATTTCAAGCCTGACGAGAGGAGCCGAGAGGGGCTGTGAACGCTCTCCTCATACTTTAAGGGCAAGCACGGGAAGCCTGAAGAAGCTTTCTGAACCACAAACCAGCGCTGTCACAAGAGCAAACTGATAGCAGCTTGCCATGTGTGCACTTCAGCTGAGCTTTCACCAAGGGTCCCGGTGGGCTCAGATCAGCCTCTGACCTGGCATTCGGGTCCCCACGCCCACCTGGGTCTAAAGCACAGTCATTTTATAAGCAGCACTAGGAGGTGAGAGGCGCTGAGGGGCAAAAGGATGTTCAATTTGATGAGCCAAGAGTCCTATCAGTCCTACAGCCCTCAAACTCATTGGGAATTTCCATTAGGAAGCTGAAATAGGGCTTATTAGACCCAGTCTTATTTATACCCATCTGAATCCGGACTAGTTGCCTTGCTGGTGGCGACTGAGTACTTTGAGCCTATCTTGCAGGGGAGCCCATATCTGGGACAAACTATGAGTTCTTGATTATAAAGTACAGGTTTGTGTGACTTCAGCCTGTTCTTGCTTCTTTCCATAGTACGTCACTGCCAGGATGATCCAGCGGTGCAAGAATAGAGGCCCCAATCTGAATTTTATTCATTATGAAAATTTCAGACCACCACATATCTTCAAGAATATATCCCTTTATATAAGTGGCAACGCTCTGATATGAGTCAGTCTGTGAATTACGAGCAGTACAACTAGGAACCAAACCAGGCCGTGCTCTGTTCTTTAACAATAAAGAACTATTTTTCTGTCATATCAAGTGAATTTATTCTCTCAGTTCATTACTTTTCCCTTTCCCTCTCCCAGTTCTTTTCTTTTTTTCTTTATAACAGTTGATTATTTGTCCCTGACAGGAGGCACGTCCTGCCCCAGCTTTGCATGCTTGTGTGTCCCCCTCGTTACTGGGTGATGAGCCTCAGTGGTGCGACCTGCGTGTGGGACCAGTGGGGATGGTCCTGAAAGTCGTCATACTCTTTGCTCTCATGCATGCTGCAGCAGTGACCAGGAATGTTTGCCAGCACTGCGTAATTTGAAAAACATGCAAAATTTGGTGCACATTTTGCATCAAAACATGATGCAAGCATGTTTTGAAGAACTGCAACATGGACCCCCAGCTGGGGCTTTTGTCCAACCTCTTTCTCATGCTGAAGGAAAGCATCACGCTAGAATATTTTGCTGCAAAGGGCCCAAAACATGCCAAGGAATGTTGCATGCACGGGCACGCTGAGGTGCACACAGGACCTGCTTGTGCTGGGGATCTGTGGGCCATGGAGGACATTTCTCCCTGTGGTCACGTGCCCAGGTCCAACCAGGGTGAGCCCACAAAAATGCACATCTGGGACAGCAACCTCCTGGCGTGGGCAAGGAGCTCTGTTGCTTGTAAAAGCAGAAAGCTGATTTTCCTGGTGGTGAGTATGGTTTTTCCATGGCAAGCAATTCTCTGTGTGATGCCGGAGTGTGGAAACTAGATAGAGAAAAAAACACTAGGGGTGGGAAAAAGTTTCCCATGAATTTTTTTATCCAGTGCTAAATCATTTTACATTCAACCCCCTTCTGGCCAAGTTTTCAAGGGGATGAGCTGGCACAGTCATGCTGGGGAGGGAGAAAAGCAGTTTTCCCACAAGTGCTTCAACATCCATCTGTCCATCCCTCAACAAATAACCTAACTCCAGAGCGGAGATAAGCTGCAATAGGAGCAAACTTATTCATTTGGTAGATACAGATGTCCAGGTAGAGAAGAAGAATTCACTCCTGCCTAGGGAGCGGATCCACACAGGCACGCTCCCGCCAGGGACAAGCCCAGGAGGAACCAGGGCTGGTTCATGCTGCACCTCCAGCAGGGCTTTGATTTTCCCCTTTTGCAGACAATTTGCCCAAACCTTAGTTCAGTTTGCCGGCCAGTTTGGAGAAGGGCTTTTCCCTCCTCAGGAAGGTGTCCCCTCCCGGTGGCATGAGCCACACTACCAGCCTTCATGACCACGGCCAAACTGCCGGCCCCATTCTGTTTTCTTCCTGGGCTGCTTTTGGTGGCAAAACACAAAGAAACGTGGGCAACGTCTCCCATACTGGGTGAGCTCCCAGTTCCTCCTCGCTCTTCCGAGCTGGTGCTTTTCCCGGGTGCGTGGCCGCAGCCGCAGCAGGGCAAAGCAGCGCTGTGCCACCTTCGTGCTTTTACATCAGGGAGTCCTGGGAAGCAGAGGGAAACCACGGAGCGTGCAAGCAGGAAGCTAAAGCTAATGAGAGTAACTAGCGCTGTGTGGGAGCTGGAATTTCCATTTTGCAGGGAATTCCCCGGTTTTGCAATGGGCTTTTATTCTCTGCTGGATCGAAACCAACAAGTTTTGGAATTTCCTATGGAACTAAACTTGAGAAAGATGAGCAGATCCTTTGATGCCTGTCAAAGCGTTTGTTGTCATTTCAGCAACTGACAGGGCTTTTTTTTTAAATTAAATGAATTTCAGAACAACATGTTGCCTCACAAAAGAACAAGCTGAGCATTTCACCATGGAAGGGTTGAAGCAAAGTATTTTTTATTACTTTAGTGCAGTGCTTCCTTCCTTGCTTCCAGGATTTTATTCGATCTTTTTCTTTAGCTGTTCCTTAAAAAATTTCCCTTAAAATGATACTTTCTCCTGGAAAAAAATATTATACTTTCTCTTGGATTACTACAGTTAAGCAATTTTATTGCTTTTGCAGCCAAAAATCCACCTCTAGCACTTCTTGAATGCTTGAAAAACAGCTCTATGGAAATAAAAAAAAGACACTTTTTCCTTCCTCCCAGGTTTTCTTGAGTGCCACCTGTGCATTCAGGTGATGCAGATGTACCCTGGTGGCACCTGGCAGGGGGACCGGCACCTGCCCGAGCTCCCCTCCCATCCCAGGGCCACCGTCAAGGGGAAAGAGGCTGGCACAGCCGATATGGTGAAGGATTACAGCAGCCATCCAGGCTGGGATTGACTGAAAATTTGATGACTGTGGGAACAGAAACAAAATTCAGCCTCTGAGCAGCTGCCTTTGACAGGCTGACAGCTAAATCCTGGAGAGGAACAAGCCCTGATGGATCTATCAGTCAGGCCAGCTCTGCATATGTATTTATGGCTACAGGTTTTTGTCAGTAAGAAGAAAATACAAACGCTTTATCCATGTCCTCGGTTTTCCATAAAGTATGATCCTCCTGTGTCAAGGAGGTCCTGCAAACCCAGGTGCTCACGCCGCAGGGTTCACCTCACTGGTGGTAGGAAGGGAGGAGGTTCACAGTTTTGAGGTGTCCCCCCAGAGGCAATTGGTAGCGTGAGGTGCACAGCCTGCACTGCTGCCTGCAAAGCGCTGCTGTGATTTTAACGAACTTTAAGCAACCACATTGTCACCTGGTGCACTGATTCCCACCCTGGTTTTCCCTGGTAGCTGTGCCCAGAGGCAGGTCCCCCTCTGGTTTTGGTGGGCACGAGAGCCACTGCAGTACAAGCCACCCTCCTGGAGAAAGAGCACTCCTTCAACAACATAAATCAAAGCTCTTGCCTTCTTTCTTGGCCATCTTTGTCATTTCAGCTAAGTCAATCCCATCTGAATTCCTGAAAGCCAAATATTCTGATCTGCATACAGAACATGTTTTATCATTATGAGGAGAGCAATGGGATCATTTCTTTGTATAGCTTTCTGGTTTGTGTCTGTACTAATGGCTTCTCTTCATTTAATTATTCATTTAATATCTGCCGCCCCTTTGCTGCTACCTGAAGTACACTTCAAAGCTCCAAAACATGAGCTAGTCACACATAAATTTCAATGTAAATCAAAGCAAAGAGGAATTTCGGAAAGCCATCAAAGAACTGCATGGAAGAGCTTCCTGAACCGTGCCCACTCCCAGCAGGTAGCCGTGATGCCCCGTGGTTCCTCCCAGGCAGAAAAAAAACACAGGAAGGATGGTGCTCTTCCAGTGCCAACACCTGCTTCAAGGATTACAGTGGGATGTAGGTGCCTAGATGGTCTGAAGACTGTTATTTAAGAGGTTTCATAAAATATCCAGGCCTGTCCATGAATCACGTCCCCCAAACACACAAGGGACCATGTGTGCACGCTGGTGGCTTGGCCATGAGCAGAAGCAGAGGAGAGCACTGGATCCTAACCCCCTCCCCAGGGTGGGATGGCTTCCAGCTCCCTCTCAGGGGCACTGCCCAACCCCCAGCAGCTCCGACGACGAGAGGTGCTTTTTGGATGAGTCAAGTCAAGCTATAAACCCTCCTATGAATTAGTTGAACCAAGAAAGTTACAATGGATTTCTATTTTATTGTTGTTCCTAGTCCATCAGTGCAGCAAAGAGGTTTCTTTCTACCCTGTTGGACTTGGAGGAACTTCCCTTGTCCTCAAACCATTTAGCTCAGTTTTGCTCTTCACTCTGCCTGCCCAGTGCCCAGTATTCTTCTATTTCTAGTGCCTCACATTCCCACATGCGTTGCCTTGTAGGGTATCTTTTAGGGGCCATTCCTGACACGCATCCAAGTCATCACAGCTGTCTTTTTCGACTCTTCAGTAGCAGGGCAGTTTCTCATGTTAGCTGTTTCCCTCATCACATCATCTTTTATTTTCTGCAGCTCCAGCCCTGGCAGCCTTCTTTCCAGCCGGCTCGTTTCCACGGTCCCCATCCCTGGGTCACAGCCATTTCTCATGCTCCAGCACCCTGACCCATTCAGTGGAACTGTCTTAGAAGTGCTCATTCCTGGCTTCGGCAAAATGTTGGGAGCACACTTCAGTCCTTGCAGAGTTTCTGGCCTTGTACTTCTGCCGGTGCCAGTTTCACAGCCCTTATCACTATCATTAGTTCTCCACCAGGTTTTTCAGCTTGTCCTCATTTTTCACCTCACAATTCAATCTTTGCCTCTTCCTGTCATTTTCCATTTGACATGATGTTTACCTGCATACCGAGCCTCTGTCCAAACTTTCTGCTTTTTCAGTCCCACATTGTCAGTTATTCTCTGCAGATCTTCCTTCATCAGTGATACCAGCTCAACAAGAGAGGTGAGCTGGGAAAATGGCAATGAATAATTTATCTGACGAGCGTAGCTCCTTTGCGTGTCATGGCATAGCCGTGAGCAGCTTGTGTTTCCCTGGACTGCCTCCAAGTCCTAGCCCCATTTAAAAAGTCTATTAATCACCAATGGTTTCATTATTCACCTACAGGCTCTTCAGCCTGCGGGAAGCCAAGCCCTGTGGATGTCCAGCCTGGCTCTCACCGAGCCCCAGCCCCACCAGCACCTGCAACTTGCACCTAGGACTGGCACTGGTGGATGAGTGACTTTCCCTGTATTGATGTCTCACTGCTGATACCCTCTGCTGGAAGAAGAAGGGGAGAGATACCCCTGGGGGCTGAAAATCTGGTTCCCACACACTTGTGGAGGCAGCCTGGCCGTTCCCCGTCACTGAGCATGAAGACCAGCGAGACTGCACTAAGCAAGCACGCATGGCAGCCCGCTCTCATGGAGATTTTGAGGGGACCAGGGGGTGAGGGACTCTTTGTGGCACACGGCTGGGAGCTTGCCTCCCACTCCCATCACCGGGCAAACTCCTGACTTCTCCATAAGGAGTCGCATGGACTGCCAGGTAATTTTGAAATCTAATTTCAGCACCAGTTAAGCCAGAAGAAAAGGTTGTCAGGAAGCTGAATAGCATGGGGAGACCTCTGACTCTCAGAAATGTCAAGGATTAATCAGGGAAACCTGTGTGCAGGACACCTCTTTCCAAGTAATCCTTTTAATGAAAAATGGATATATAAACTGAGCCCAGCCCTTCCTCCACTTGTAACCCTGGTCACAATTAAAAGACAGACAGACAGAGCAAACGCAAGTATGAGAGCATCACGTGCATTGCTAATGAGTTTTCTTTGTTCTCTGCAGGGACAGGATTATTTCCCTTTTAGCTTTCAGCACTGCCTTTGCTCGGTGGACTGCAACGATGATTAATAGGAGGAAGACACCCATTGACCCAAACCAAAGCCCATTACAGTAAATGGATGCTGCCCATTGATTTCATTGCATCCTTCCTCCCACAGCCTGGTGAGAGCTGATGTCCCTACAGCTGGTCTGCAGTGCTACTGCTGCTTGGAAATTACTTGGGTTGGGAAGGTGGGAAGGTGCAAAGAGGACGTTGTCTCTGGGAGACCCCTCCTGTGAGACCATGGCAGATCAACCCAGAGACCAGTGACGGTCAGTATTGGAACCAGTGCTGTTTAACATCTTTGTCGGCAACATGGACAGTGGGATTGAGTGCACCCTCAGCAGCTTTGCCGATGACACCAAGCTGTGTGGCACGGTCGACACACTGGAGGGAAGGGATGCCATCCAGAAGAACCTGGACAGGCTTGAGGTGTGGACCTGTGCAAACCTCATGAAGTTCAACCAGGCCAAGTGCAAGGTCCTGCACATGGGTTGGGGCAATCCCAAGCACAAATACAGGCTGGGAAGAGAAAGGATTGAGAGCAGCCCTGAGGAGAAGGACTTAGGGGTGTTGGTTGATGAGAAGCTAAACGTGAGCCAGCAATGTGCGCTTGCAGC
>VWZL01004236.1:62083-77132 GCA_013396915.1 Stercorarius parasiticus | reverse complement strand
TGTGGATGCCCCATCCCTGGAATTGTTCAAGGCCAGGCTGGATGGGGCTTTGAGCAGGCTGGTCTAGTGGGAGGTGTCCCTGCCCATGGCAGGGGAGTTGGAACTAGATGATCTTTAAGGTCCCTTCCAACTCTAAGCATTCTATGATTCTATGAACCCACCTCTGTGTCCCCATCTCTAACAACACCATCCTTGTGCAACAGGCTTTGGCTCCGGCATACTGTGACATTACTTCCTATGAAACTAAGGGTATGCACAGTTGCCCCAGATTACTTTCAAAAATCATCATAATGATGAACAGCAGTGTAAGAGGCCATGCAGGCCCTGGGATTGGGGTGCAGCTGGGTACATACCCCCCTGGACGTGGTAGGGTTTGCCCCAGGGATCTGCTTCACAGCTCACTGACTCTGAAAGGCTCAGGAAGGGAAAAGGGGTCCTGAAAGAGCAAGTCCTGGCAAGGGAAGGCAGCTCCTCTGAAGGGCCCCAATGCTCAGTCATATCATGCAACCAAATGAGTGCAGAGCTTACCTTGTCTGTTGGAGATAAAAGGTCTTTCAGTGTTGCAAACTTGTATTTTTTATCATACTCTCATCTGGTTCATGGGAGATGCCCGACCTACAATCTGGTCATCTTTTTGCCCTTGAAAAGATTCCCCTTTATACTGTCACATTGGAGCCTGGAGGTCCCATTGGTGTCAACTGGCATGAAAGCCACCACTCCAGAGAAATGGAAGACCTATGTAGGTCCTTTCTTGCAATATCACTGCAAGGCCCAGGCAGACAACAAACCGTATGAGCAGGTTTGCCGGGATATTTACAAGTGGGAACAGGCATGACTCTAAAAACAGAGGTAAAAAGACTAACGGGCAACAGCCACAAATGCTAGGCAACAGCAGAAGAAACCCTTGAAATACGCCAAGTACCATCCTGGGGCTGTTTTGTCTCCAGAGGAAAACAGTTTGCAAGACTTTAAATATTGGCAAGATGTTTGAATCGAGCGAAATGGCATCTGTAAGCTGGGGAAGGTTACTTTCACCTGGGATCTGTTAAAAATGTTATTACAACAGTTTAGGGAAAGTTAGCGGTATTATGCCACGGGCTTTCGGAGACCATTCTGCAGCACAGTTTTATCCCCATAAAATCGGTGATGTGGCAAAGCAAGCCCTGGTTACATCTAGATGTGCTTCCCCCTGCAGCCTCACCGTGGGGCTTATGATGCTTGAAAATGGAACACATTGTGTGTTTGAATTTATGAGATTTGGAATTATTTCAGAGTAAAATCTCACGCAGATATTTTTAAGCAAGCCTACATGTTTAAAGGGCCAGAAAGAAAAGAGGATAAATGAGACAGGAGTTACTATCAGTTATTCAAAATATTATTTTCAAAATGGGGAAGCCCTTCCTTGGCTGCCCTCCACCCTCCTCCTGCCACGTGGAGCCTGCAAACCCTGGGGAGCCCCGAGTTCAGAGAGCACATCCACAGGGGGAAAAAGGACCATTTGCTTCCCTGTTCTGTGCCAAGTGGTGCCCTGGCCTCTATCTGCCGTGCTTGGCACTCGGTGGCAATATAAATCAGGGTTTCCCAAGCTGCGGTTGTAGCCTGCACAATAGGAGTTAAATTAATGAGCATGTGGCCTCCTCAGGGCAGGCAGATCCCGGAGGCAGGGGTGGGCAGGGAGGGAGGCAAAGCTCGTGGTCCCTCGGACCTCACACGAAATGCAAATGCATTGGCCTGATTTGACCACGGGGAAATAAAGGTGCCCTCCAGGCCAGCCCCGCGCAGCTTCTCCCCGGCCTCTGCCTTTCCCAGCTGCCCAGCCTGAGTTCTGCTCTGCAGTAGATGGTTTTCCTGGGGACAGCAGAGGGAACAAAGCCTGATATCCTACCAAGCTGGGTCTGAAATCTTCACCCCTCTGTTGCTCATCTCCTTATCACATCGTAACTCACGTCCTATTTCCCACCCCTATTCCCAGCTGGCACCCGCCTACCCAGTAACTCTGGTGGGAGATGGGCCACCTCTACGTGCTGGTGCTGTGATCCCCAGCTCCCTGTTTTGGCCATCGATGGATCAAACCAGCAATGGATAACGCAGCTCACACTCCTGCCTTCTCATTTTGGATCTCCATCCCACTCACCCACCCAGCTGTTACTCCTCGCATCACCTGTAAGAGCTTCTCATCACTGGGACCGTCACCTGCCTGCCAGATTGAGGTAGAGTAGATCAACGGCATCGGAAGGCGTTAAGAGCAGGCAGACCCAGCTGGCTGCCTGTCTGGTGAGACAGATGGTCAGACAGCTAGAATGAGTTTACACACCTCGTTTCCTCAGATATCTAGGCTAAAATTAAGTTTCCATGCTATGACAGCAATGGTTTCTATGATGGTGTGAAAAGGTTGCTGTGGGGCTCGCTGCACGTCTTGGACAACTGAGAGCAAAAGGTCCAATGATACACATATCAGGCAATAAAAATCTCCCAATAACACAGACTTTCTTATTTCTATGGCTGACAAAGACATCCACCCCAAGCACAGAAGCAGACACACAGAAAATAAGGCTGGAAAAGCCTTTAAATATCAATCTAGTCTCATGCTTCTCAGCTGGCACCCCCTGCCCCATGTCCCCCACCTGGCCCCGGGGTGGGCGGTCTGTCTGCCACTGGCAGGCGAGGAGGAGGAGGGATGCTGGCTATGCATCCATCTGCCCACCCCCCACACCTCTGGTGTCCTGGTGAGCCAGTCAAAAGCATCCTCATGGCCAGCAGGACCTTCACTCATGCAGTGCTGGGTCCCAGCCCACCTACTGCCCACCCGGGCTCAGCTTCCTTCAAAAAACAGTCAGTTAAGCCTTATTTAGCTCATCCTGCCTTGCAGAAAAAGCTGTGCGCTGCTTGTGCCCAGGAGAAAGCCGGTTGTGCCCTTTTTATCCATTTTACTGGGGAAGGGAGGACGCAAGAGGCCCAGAGCAGTAAGGCTGGAGAGCAGGACTTGCCCCCACTGCCCAACCGTGTCCCATTCAAAGGGACAGCACTGCTCGTGCTGGCCCACAGCGTATCTGTGGGATGTGTCCAACTTCAGAGGAAGAGCAGAGCGATCGTTCTCTTGCTGCATTCGTTTCTGCTCCGTCTGGCTGCCATCACAGCAGAACAACACTAACAACGTGCAGGTGGTCCCCAGCCCAGAGCCCCCACGAGGTCTCTGCAGCTGTAGCTGTCTGCTTTCTTCCTTCCCACCCTGCTTGCGAGACCAGCACCCAAGGGTGCTCCTCAAACGGTGTGCCTACAATGCTGTGCAGCGAACATGAGGGGGGGTCCGGTCAGAGCACCCCATCCCCTCTGCCCCGAGGACATCCCAACCCGACCCTCCCCTCCCAGTTCTCCTTGGAGGAAGGCACAGGAGGCTCTGCCCGGGTGATGGCAGCCTTTTGGATCTATAGCAGGAAAAGATCGAAAAAGCAAATTAAAAAATACCATTAAGAGACATGAGCGGAGACCAGCATCTCCTGTGCCCAGCCACGGGGTCAATAGGGCAGCACAGGCAGGGGGATGTTGGGGGCCGTGCCGGCAGCAGCAGCCAGGGGAGGGGCCAGAAGCTCCTCTGAACTTCGCTTCGGGCAACTTAGCTTTGGTGAATCCTGTCCAGGAGCCCAAATGCTTTCTTCTCTTCAGAGCACAGCTGCAGCTCCACGCCACTGCACACGTAGAAGTCTCAATACTTTAAAAATAGATGAGCGAAACCCAGGGGCAGTTCCCTGGGCAGGGAAGTGGCCACCGTTCAGAGCTCCTCCACTTTACTGCAGCTGACATACTCAGTGCTGCCGGCGGCGTTTGCAAATGCCCATTTTTGTTTCTCATCGCAGTTTGCTGGTTCCAAGGAGAGCCAGCACTTTGCGCTAAGTAGGGAATGATTACCTGCAGTCACCACGTCCAGCCGTGCCCGTTGCTGCAGGCATCGCGTGAGCGTCCCAGGCACCCTCTGATTTGGAGCAGTCTCTGCCAGCATTAAATAGCCAGTAAAAGAAAATGTTGCATGTGAGTAAGAGACACCGCCAGGACAGATTTCCTCCCCATCTTCTCCCTCTTCTTCATAGTTTATAGGAGGTTAAACACACACTGCACCCCGACACCCACATGCCGTCTTCGGGATGCTCTCCATGGCAGTGAAGTGCCCAGCTCCCAGGGAGAGGCAAGGGCATGCTAACGGGCTTCCTGTGCTTGTGAAATGACAAAATAACACATGGCTTCTGCTTGGTTCCTGGTGAAAAACAGGGACACCAGACAAGGGAAATGGCAGGGACAAGGGGGAATTTCCTGGTGTTCAAGCAGAAGCCGTGGCCAAGGGATTTTACTTTCCAGCCAGAATTTCACCTGGCTGCAGGCATCCTCCTGGCTCCCCTTTTGACATGAATCTCAGTTGACATCTTACTCCTGTAATTGGGTAATTATGTCAATTATGAGGGCGAGGGAAAATTTTCAAGCTTGTAAGTGCCAGCATGGCTTTCTGGAGCCAACCTCTCACCACACAGCCAACATCTATGGCTCGGGAAACCTTCTGCATCAAGGGTGAAATTCACCCCAAGGAGAGACGTGCCAGGACAAACCCACCTGTGCACGTGTCGTCCATGGTCGGGGAAGGGCCAGGGCTGAGCTATGGCTGTGAGACTGCCCCCTCGTCCCCCTCCTCCCTCATCTGGAGGTGCCTCTGGGTCTGTCGCTACCCACCGATGCTCAGGGTGGGGGGAAGCTGCTGCCTCCGTCCCTGGAACGCCATGACATGTGTCTCTGCTGCATAAACTGCTGTGAAACCGATGCATTTCTTTTTCTCTCTCTCCTTACAAGCAGGCGAGTGAACCGTTCGACTCTGTGAAAGCCATGGTGTGTGCCACAAGCCCACGAGCCATCCGTGCCCCACTCTGCCTGCAGACCCCGGGAGCAGCAACGCAGCCAGTGCAGCCCTGCCAGGGGCCGGGGCTGTGGGGACAGAGCAGAGAGGGGGCCAGCAGCACCCCCTGGCACGCGGCACATACCCGCAGGGAAATGCCTGGAGCTCCAGAGAGTTTTCCCCAGGAACATTGTATCAAGGTATAACCTGAAGTCATCTGACAGCTCAAAAACCAGCTAAGCAGGAGCCGAAACTTGCTGAAAGGAGTAAAAGCATCAATTACTTCTGCTCCCTGCTGCAGGATGGTGTAGCACTGAGTGGGGTGCAGCACGGCCGTGGGGCAGAGCCAGGGGCATCCTGCCCCAGAGCACGGGGCAGGAAGGGGATCCAGTGCTGCCCCTGCCCAAACCCTCTAAAATAAAGTCTGGATTTCCACTGCAGGGGCTTGTAGTGAAGCCTAACAGCACTTTGGTTGATTTGCAGCAAAGGTCTTATCTATTCATCGGGAACTACCTTGTCGTTATGTCACCGATGGCACATGGCCTCACAGGGGGACGGAGCAGCAGAATGAGTTGTGGCTTCCAGGGATGGGGCTTTGCTGCGGCAGAAGAGGAAAATGCCTTCAGACTGGCAAACCGAGCTGGGGCACGGGAATTTGACGCTTTCTTGCGAAGCGCCCGGCTCAATAGGCAAAGCCAGGAGCTCAGCAGCCTGCAGGAAAAGCAGAGGAGTAACTGCAGATGAGCGATCTCAGAGGCACGGGAAGGACAATATTGATTTAGGGGCTGAGGGACCACTTTCCCGCAGAGGATGCACAGGAAAGTCAGGGCTGTTTAGCTGAAGCCATACAATCTTTTTTTTTTTTTTTTTGAAGCTGGGAGATATCTTCCAGAGGAAAAAGATGGCTCGGATAGGGAACGAACCACCTCATACTTTTGTCTCATTAGCCACCTATTTTTTTGGCAGAATCATCTGAATTGGAGACACTGCGAAGTGCAACAGAGAAAATAAATTATCCTTTTCGGACTGGCCTTTCTTACATTTATCTTAATGTGGATTGCCTTTTCCCCAGCACACGCATGTCAGTTTTCCTCCTGTCCCAGCAGAGCCTCATCAGAGGATGCTGCAGCCATTCCTGCTCCTCCCGCCCACCCCAGGGCCGCTTCAAAGAGCGGGAAGGGCTTTTTCCTAGTCCTCTGCCATCCAGTTTTTATACTCTCCCTGGTTTTAAGTAAGAAGGTATCTGGCAGAATTAGGAATAAATAGCTTTGGACCTAGCAGTCAGCAGCATCATTTGATATCACTGCCCACAGTGGGACAATTTTTAACGGAATTATCTCTGGGTTTTTTGCCGTTGTCAGAAACAGCTGTGTACCAAGTGAGGCTGGGGCTGCTGCATGCGTGAGAGGGCGAGTGATGCGCCAAGCTATAGTCTGTAGCTCTGACAATGTTTCATCATTTCATTGACCTTGGGACCACAGGATACTTCAGGCTGGAAAGGACCTCAGGAGGTCTCTAGTCCAACCTGCTGCTCAGAGCAAGGTCAGCTGTGAGATCTGGCCGGGTTACTCTTAGGGTCCAGATGGGTCCTGAAAACTTCTGAGGACAAAGAAACAGGACAGACTCCCTGGACAACCCACTTTGAGGCCTGGCCCCCCTCATGGTGGATGTTCAGTTACATGGCAAAAGGGCATTTTTAGCCTGGCTGCCCCCAGCCAGATAGTCCCCTGGTCTGTGTCATTGAATTTCATGAGGTTCCTGCTGACCCCTTCCTCCAGGCTGCCTAGATCTCTCTGAATGGCAGCATATTGGTGGGTCCCCTCAGTTCAGTGTCACCTGCAGACTTGACAAATGCACTCTGTTGCCTCCTCCAGGTCCTTGATCAAGATGTTGAGCAGAGCAGGTCCCACAATAGACTTGTGGTAACCCACTTTTCACTTCTTGGGCTCCAGGTAGAGCACAACCCATTAACCTCTACCCTGTGAGCCTGATCATCCAACTGGGTTTTTACTGTACCTGTCTGGTTGCCCACCCATACAGACCATAATGTCCTAACTTGGATACAAGAATATATAGGAGAGGTCACTCCATGATTTTCACAGGCACCAAAGAAAGATGTGACCATGCTGTAGTTTCCAGATCTTACTTTTGGCTGTTTGGGCTTTTTTCCCACCAAGATGGGTGCAACACTTGCTTTTCTCCCAATTTTAGGAACCTCACACAATCTCCATGACCTTTCAAAGATTCAGTACAGTTGTCATCGCTAAACTGTACTTACAGACTCACAATGTTACACTCAGGTGAGCATGGTGGCAACACTTCCAAACCTCTTACCTTGTGCTCTTCAGTCCGAATGACAGTAGAGAGTAAGAAGATGATGGTATATTTGCAAAGCTTGTCTCTATTAAAGGGAGTATTTTTCAAACCAAATATCAATGGACTTTCCAAGAAGGACGACCGTGTGCATGACTGCATGTGGTGATGGAAACCAAGGCGTAGATTCGAATGGCTGGCACTACTAACTCCTTCTCTCCTCTTCACAAACGTTTTCTGTAATTATTTAGAAGCGTGCTGACAATGGTCTTCCTGAGATCAATAGCTTGCTTTTGAAGACATTGGACATGACAAAGCTTTAGGAGGTTTGGGTTTGGTTTTTTTCTTTTTTTAAATAAAGCATAACAGCACCACTGGTGAAGTGGCACCATAGTCACCTAGACAGATAAACCTGTCCCCAGATCCCTCTGTGGCTGCATTAGTCCCCTGAGCAAAAGAACAAGCCACCAAGAGAAAGACCACTGTCCTCCTCTGGCACCTTGCAGGAGGTCCTCAAAGGAAAACTATGGAAGGGGAAGACTTACCCAGCCTGGCTCTTGACTCACTCAGACATCCAGAGGAATCCCCATCCCAGAGGAACTTGACTCTGGTCTGAAAAAGGACTGAGATATCTGGAATTCAGAAGAGGGACAAAGGCTTTTGGCAGAGCTCTCACCAGGTATGGTATGAGCCAAGTGCAAAAAAAAAAAAAAAAGACTGGAGTCAACAGAAAACATTCCATGAGCTACTGTGGGAATCAGATGGGGCCACATTTCTCATTACCTTTTTCTTTTTGCTCCTCCTGTCTATTGGCAATGCTTGGAGACCAGCCAAGTCTGCTTCCTGTGCTCCTCATTTATCAACATCCTCCTAAAAATCAATATCCTTGCGCTGGCTACTTCTGTTAGTGCATTATCATTTCCTGCAACAAGGATTGCTTGACAAAATGAAGTTTCAGCTAATTAAAGTTTGTAAAACAGTTGCGTTGACACTGGATCTCCAGCACTCTGTAGGCCATTTCATGCAATTTCTTCTGGAGGAGACTCCAAAACGGTCCTCGATCAGCCCTTTTGCAGTTGCTGCCCGTGTGTGGTTCTCAGTCAGGACGCTCCATCCCTCCATCCCCCATCCATTAATAGGGATCACTTTGATTTGAACGACATGAATGTCCTCTAGATTCAGTGGGCTGGGAGCCCTTTGCATCACTGTCAGCACAAAAGCGCTGAAAGGCTCCATCCACATGCAAATTGCACATCTGCTAACGCCGAAACCTCCCTCGTGGCACATCTGGTCCTTCACATGAATGACAATCAGCCTCCCTGATTTCCAAAATATTCGCAGCAGAGCACATGCCTGCTCAGAGACAACACGCAACTGCCATATGGTTCCCAACCAAGGCAGCCCAGTCACAACTTGTAGCCTTTGAAAGGAAAGAAAGGAAATTTCAGTTTGCCGGTAAATCCCAGGGTTTTCTGGGCTGAGGAGGGCTGAGCAAAACCCAGCAGGCAGCCGTTGCTTTCACACGGTTCATCAGGCCAGTTAGGTTTGACAGATTTAACAGCCCAGTTTGCACAACAGCATCATGTAACCCATGAGCTTCATGGATTTATATAAGGTGGGTCCTGAGCTTTTAAGGCAGATGCAAAAAAAGCACAGAGGGACCAACACAGGAGTGTTGGAGTGAAGCTAAACAGGGCAAAATCAGTGCAACCTGCTTTCCCATCTGCCCTTTTCCCAACAGGGATATTACATCAGCTTAGACTTGTATCCACATGCTGGCAGGACAACCTCTCTTTCCCCCTTCTCATCACGTGTGAATATTGTCCTGCAGCTTGGCATAACCCAAACGCCAAAGGCCCAAAAGAGAAGCTGCGCTGGAAGCAGAAACTAAGAGTGATGCTGTGAGATGGCAGCTGGTGAGAGCAGACAACAGCCCTCCGCTTTGGTCCCTGGCATTCCAAAATGTTCATTTACACCAGCCCAACCTCAGTCATCAAGCAACGTACCTGCA
Source organism: Stercorarius parasiticus (assembly GCA_013396915.1). Classification (NCBI taxonomy): domain Eukaryota; kingdom Metazoa; phylum Chordata; class Aves; order Charadriiformes; family Stercorariidae; genus Stercorarius; species Stercorarius parasiticus. Next base: position 67,932 of record VWZL01004236.1, on the reverse strand, counting down.
CATCAGCCCACCTTCCCATCTGTAATCATCTAAAGCATTTTAGATACCGGCTCGGAGTACAGCAGGCTCATTTCCTCCCTCCCCGCGCGACTTGTGGGATGCGGTTCTCTGCTATCTTCTCTGAACCTTTCCTAGGATTGCTTAGTAATGACTTCATTAGAGCTAGCAGCTATTACTCTGCACACAACTGCATCCTAAAAGATGCCTACCTCATACAAGGAGAGAAGATTGATTCCTGCTGCTGCAGCCTGGCTAACAAAATACAGTATTTCCTACATAAGAAAAAGAGTATCTAAATCATAGAATCAGAGACTGTTTCGGGTTGGAAGGGACCTTAAAGATCATCTAGTTCCATCACCCCTGCCATGGGCAGGGACAACTCCCACTAGACCAGGTTGCTCAAAGCTCTGGTCAAAGTCCTCAAAGCTCAAAGCCCTCAAAACCACAGACCAGTGGTACGGGATCCACGCAGAGATACAAAATGGGGAAATCATTGTTGGGTCTTCCTAAAGAACTTCAGAGAACTGCCCATTCACAGTTTCCTGATAGCACCTGAAAACCTGGCAGCCTCATCTAGGGTCTGATCCAGATGGAAAGGAGTGGATGGGGGTCACCTCTCCTGCCTCTCTCCGTGCTTGGTCCGGCAGCTTCAGAGGGAGCAGTGATGGGGTAGCCAAAGAGGAGGAGACACAGCTCCTCCAAGGGTTTGTGCTATGCAGAAAGGTGATTTTTCTTGGTGTTGAAGCAAAGTCAGTACTTGAAAGAGGTGTAAAGAAGGGACATCGCACAGGAAAAAGAAAATTTTTGTTGAATCAGGTTCAAACATTGTGGCTGGATTTTCAGTCAGAAAATGACTAATAGCATCTATTACATGCTTCTGCATCTTTAGTGCAATATACAGCATCTTCTTTTGTTCCGGTTTTCAGTAGAAAAATACTGTTTTCGTGCCAAAAACTAGGACAAAAAGCCAAGCTACTTTTACAGTACTGTAAAGCTGACTAAAAGTGCCCGCTCTGGTATTTATCATTTGGTGAGACCTTATTTTCACATTTAAGAAAACGACAGTAAGCACAAACATCCCGATGCAGGAATGGCAGCAGGTACAAGAGGGAAAGTCCTGAGCTGCAGGTGCTGTGAGCACCTCCTCAGGACCTGGCAAGAAAGCCAGATGAAAAGCCGCGGCCTCTGCCCCCGACACCAGCCGCTTCGGCATCTCCTAATAAAAGCAGCTCTCCCCCCTTGGAGCGCTTCTTAACACAAAGCTCTTTTTGCACGCAGAAACTGTGCTCCGATAAAGAAATAAGCTCAAGAGCTGCAGTTGTGAAGGGCTATCAGATGTCGAAATTCAGCACGGGTATCCAGGAATCAATACAGCCTCAATATGACAGTCTGCAAAATCCCAAAGTGCCGGGAGCAGCATTATTTACAACCGGCCTTTCGTTGCTGACGCTGATGTCCAGACGCTGCCGTACCCTAATTTCTTCCCCAGCCGAATCGCACTCAGCCCTTTTGCCTCCCCCTCCATTAACGGGGCCACCTCCCGCCTTGGAAACCGGCATCTCTCGCTCCAACTCTGCTTCAGGGGGGCCGAAGAGATGATCTTTTCATCGTTCCACAAACGCTTCATTTTAGTTTTGGCTGAAAACCATTCCAACTTGTTCAGCCAAACCGTGCAATTAGGGGTGCATACACCTCTAATTTAAAGTGGCCGCAGAGAGCTCCGCCGCGCAGACGCCGAGCCCCTTTCTCCCTCCTGCCCACGCCGGTGCCAGCGCGGCTGGGGCTGCCCCACGCTGCCCCACACGGCGCCGGGGGCACTGGGGGGGCTGTCAAATCTCATCATCCTCTCAGCCAGCAGATAATAAATAAGCTTCAGCCCCTGATTTTGCAAATCCCACGGGCTTTCCTCAAGGAAAGGTCTGGTGAGTCAGGGAGTGCTCATAGCTACGAGACTCCGCTACGTTTGTGGGCCCTCAATGAAGGATGTCTTCTCTCCCTCCCCCTCTCTCGTCCCAGAGGTGCAGGAACTGAACCGCTCACATTCAAATACTTACTAGCAGCTGAAAATGTGAGCTCTGCATTAGGTGCCAATTATGTTGTGCTCTCAGAAGCTTCATTACCTCCAAACTCTTCTGTTTGCGATGACCTACTAACATGGAAATTATTTTTGCCTCCTTTTTTCCACCTGAGAAAGGAGTCTCTCCAGGTTTTGTAATTAGCCTGCAGGGATCAGAAAAACACGTCAGGTTTTCCCTGGTAGCAGCTACATTTCACCCTGAGGAGGATGCAAGGAAGCTCCACGTTGGCCTTCTGTTGGCCAGCTTATCCCTCTTGGAGCGGAGGGGAATACCTGTGCCTGCCTTCCCGGCAACTATTTCCAGCAGAACTGTTATCTGAAAAAAAAATGAAGTGGATTAACTTCTGCACACCGGTTCCCCTTTCCAGGAAATGGGAGGAAAGTTCTTTGCAGAATCAAAGGGGAGTTACAGATTCAGACATCCCTGCACCGACCCAGTGTCTTTAAGGCGAGGTTTCCTCAGGCAGCCCATGAAGGTGTGCATGCAAGCCTTGCCCAGCCGCAGCCTCCCATGCGCGCGGGGAGCACGGCCGCACACCGCTCAAAGGCAGGGCGCGGGGGCTTGGCACGGACATGGGCAGCAAGTCACTGCACCTTCCAGCTGCCTTAATTTCCAGAAGTAACGAGAGGCATCTCAGCGCCTGGCCGCAGCCTCTAGAGCTTAACCATTAATTTTCAGCTGATTAAAAGAGCCAGGCACAGAAGCGCACACACGGTATTTAACATGAACAAAAGGCTCCTCATAGCTTTCAACCACCAGGTAGAAGAAACTACAGCTTTGAAGAGTGAAACAGCCCGTGTCGCCCCCACCGCCCCTCCAGTCCCCACCTGGACAAAGCCCGAAGGGAGGCTGATGCCTTTGCCAGCTGGCAGCGGTCATGGGGCCAACGAGGCAAACAAAAGACACCGTCTTCTGGTCCATGGCAAGACCTTCTGGAAGCCCAAGTCCCACCAGTGGGAGCACGCCTCCAGGGAGCTCACAGGAGCATTTTGCCCCGGAGGAGCTACTGGCTCAGGCGTGAGTGCTGGTCTTGGCGACAAGGGGAAGGCGGTGTGGCTGCTCCTTGGTAGAGAGGCTGAGCCATGCAGCACCGCCATCATCAAGGTCATCTGAGATGGGGGCTGGAAGCAAAGACGAGCGGTTGTGCAGCCACAGGAAGCTGGCAGAAGCAATCTGCGCTGACTGCACTTGCCCAGCGGCTCTCCAAGGATAGGGCTGGGTCACCCTGAGCACCCTGCAGTTCCATCCCAGCCTCCCAACAGCCAGCTGAAGATTATTCTCATTATCGCAATCCTGGAGATGGTAAAATCGCGTTGGCAGCTGAGCAGCCCCCAGGCAAGTCCCTCCCAGGGCAGCTCGGGGTGCTGGAGCCGGGGCTGGCAGTCCCAGCCCTGTCTTGCTGTGACAAGGAGCTCCAGCAGCCGAGGAGGAACATGGCCAGGTCCCAGACCATCTCCCCACGCTCTCAGGGGCAGCCCCATGCCAGCACGGTGCTCACTTTGGCAGCAGGGGCAGAGATGAGGGTACTCCTGACCCACATCTCTTTTGATTTGTTATGGTTTGAGGAACCCACAACAATTTATTGTCATTTAGATAATTATTCTATCACCTGATGACCCCTCCCCACCCAGGAAAGGGAATTGTGAAAAAATAAAGAAACCTGAGGGTTGAAGTATAAACAGGTTTAATGGAATAAGATTAGATAATTAACATTAGTAACACTAAGGAACCAATATTGAACCCGATACCAGTATAAAATACACAAGGATTATCCTCAGCCCATTCCATCAGCAGGAAGCTGTGCACTCCCGGCAGGGGACAGCAAATCTGGGACACTGCGAATGCTGCAGCTTCAGGAGGAAGGGAAGGGCTCGGGGGTCTGGCACCGGGGCAAGGAGTTCTCAGGATCGCAGCCATCAAGGGAGAGAGAGAACTCCTCATCAAACTTTCTAATTTATATTGAATGTGATGTTCATGGTATGAAACAACCCTGTTGCCCAGCCTGGGTCAAGTGCCCGGGTCTCGCTCCTCCTCATCCCTGCACCTGGAGAGCTCAAAAACACTGAGACCTCGAAATCTGCATACCATAGCTGGCTATAAAGTAAGTATTTTCACAAATTCAGACACTAGAGTCTTCTAAAAGTGCAGTTTTCCCAAGCATTAGAAGAGAAATTAGTCCTGTGTTGCTCAAACCAGGACAGGATTAGACCTGGAAAAGCACCCCAGGGGTTCCGGCCTCCCTGCTGCAGGGATCACAGCCATGGAGGAGTCCTGTCCGCAGCTCAGCAGAGGCTGCTGCAGACACACTGCATCCACATTGGTGATGTCTTTTTCCAGTCTTTGCCATGGACCCAGCTCAGTAGAGCAGATGTCCTACGGTGATTGCTGCCATCTGCAGCCAGACATACCAGGCTGGGAGAAAAACAAGAACGATGAGACCCTTGAAGACTTTGGTGATGAAGCCAGAGATGGTCATTTCTCCGAGGACAAGAAAAATAGAGTCTGAGTCAGCTTTCTTATTTGTTTGCTGAGAGAAGGCCTTTCCCTGCGATGCTGGCAATCAGGGTGACCAGGGACCAAACAATTTCGCTGACATTGCTTAATTAACTCAAAAGTGCAAGAGAAGACCCTTGTGCATTTGCTTTCCAGTAGAACAGCCACTGAATTTACTGCGCTGAAAGAAAGACAACTCAGCTGCTGGTAGAGTCGTGTGGATTTGGTGGAGTTCACTTGCTGACATGCCAGGCTGACATTTCATCCCACTTAAGCCCTACGAGCTTTTCGTCTCGCACGGGGGTGCGCAGTCGCGGCGCTGAGGTTTCCCTCGGTGAGGCTGCAGGGTGCGAGCTCCCTGCCAGCTTCCCTGCCTGCGGCGGCACAGCCGTCACCTTGGCAGCACCGGGGATTAACGATCCTTGTTCGGGGACACGCGTGAGTTGCAGAAATTAATGAACTGAAAATCAATCTTTCTTTAATTTAGCCAGCACAGGTAACAGAGACACCAATACGTATTTCCCTGTCTTAGTCTGGAAGCGTAGAATCAACCATCCAGCACAGTTGACTTCCAGTACCATGGATTTGTTTTTATATTATTATTTAAAAAAAAAAAAAAATAACCTTTACAAGTAGTTCCACTCTGTTATTCTGGCCCCCAACAACTGCTGCAAGATCCCGAGCCCTGCTCTGCCAGGCAACAACCGAAAGCCTCATCAAGTGACCAAGTATCACCCCCTTCTGCCCCTCCTTCACAACCTTGGCCACACCACCCCGGCAATTAGAGTTGCCACACTGTGGGCAGTGGTGTCACCTCTTCCCACAGCTGCTCTTTGTGCCATGGATAGCTGCTGGTAGGGGAATTTTGACCAGGCATTTAATGGTTGATCCTACGGTAGGCATCTAAAACTTCTCCCATTATTTCTTCCTGATCTTTAGTTCAAAGAACAGATACAAGACAGCACAAAAAGAAAATTGTTCTGTTTCATCCCATTACCCTGCTTCAATAAAAAAAAAAAAAAGTATTTTCTGGTAGAAGAGTCAAAACATTTACTACCTATAAACTCAGCGTCCTCTGAATTGATAAAAGCAGGGCGCTTTCATCACGCACCACTCAAGAGGCATTAACTCCTGCCCTGAGGAACTGCCTGCAGTTCCCATTCTCCACCAGCTGAACACAGTAACCGATTCATAGAGTGGTTCGGGTTGGAAGGGAGCTTAAAGATCATCTAGTTCCAACTCCCCTGCCATGGGCAGGGACACCTCCCACTAGACCAG
>VWZL01004236.1:338-62062 GCA_013396915.1 Stercorarius parasiticus | reverse complement strand
GATCATTTTTGTGGCCCTTCTCTGGACTCACTCCAACAGGTCCATGTCTTTCCTGTGCTGAAGGCTCCAGAGCTGGACGCATTATTCCAGGTGGGGTCTCACCAGAGCGGAGCAGAGGGGCAGAATCACCTCCCTGGACCTGCTGGCCACGCTTCTTTTGATACAGCTGAGGAGGCGGTTGGCTTTCCCCCAAGCCTGCTCTGGGAAAGCACAAACATCACCTCAACCCTGACCAAAAGTTCTTCTGGTGCAACAGCAGGTTTGTACAGATAAACGCCTACCAGGGTACCTGACACGCTCGTCCTGCGCAGGCTGGGGCTCGTGTTCCGCAGTTGCTTGTATGTAATGGAGGTGGTAACGTGACAGAAGTACTTTTCCCCCTAAGAGTTGGGCTCTTCATTGAAAGGTAACGTAATATATGAAGGACAAAAAATTACTACCTTGTTGAGGAAAAGTTTGGCATCACTAGTTACAATAATTCTGGAAATTCTATCAATTTTCATGGATCCAATGATCTATTTTCCTTTTAAATCTTGCTCAGCTTTTCTCCTTGACTTGCTTCTGGTGGAAGCGAGTGCCATTGATTTAATGAAAAACGTTTCCATTGGATTTGAATTTGTCACCTCTGCTTTAAAGGCAAATGTAAAAACTGGGCCAATAAAGCTACAAGACAAAAATAGAAGTTCTCCATCCATTTTCTCTGTGTTAGTCATAACTGTAGCTATTTTAACCTCTCATTCTCTTCAATCCCTCCATAATATTTCTGTCGTCTCATTATTTTTGTTGTCATTTTCCAAACCCTGAGGAACTTGCAATACAAAGTGTTTGCCCAGAACTCAGTCCCGGACTGATCCAGGTAATTTTAAAACTCGGAGCTGTGCAAATATTTTGCTTTCTCTAACTATGCCGGCGTTCACATTCAAAGCAGAACTTCATTTGTCACTGTGATCCATTCCATGAGCTTGACAAGGTACCATTAAATTTCCCTTTTTTTTTTTTGTGAGCTTGACTTTAATAACCTTCACCATTTTCTATTTCACTGCTCATTCCTGTTCCAGATTAAAAAACCCTTATGAATTAAAAAAAAAATTAAAAAAGCAGAAGCCAATCGTAACTATTTGAAAAAAACAGAGCATAAAGAGGTTTTTGTAATTTTTCAGTCTAGTATAATAAATTGGTAAGCAAATGAGCTATTACCTTGTAAACCTCTTCACAAGCATGCACATGTGGCACAAAAAGACAAGTACGCTACTCCCTTATGAGGATTTTTTAAAAACTTACTATCATGAAGCACCTATTACTGTCAGCCTCTCAAATAATAAAGGCCTGTTAATATGCTCTGAAAATAAGTTTGATACTGACAAGTTATGGCCAAGACAGAATATCTAGGAAGAACTTAAGGACTTCAGAAAAAGTGAAGGGGGTAGGAACTCACTCTTAAAAAACTTAACAGATCTTGGCATTTCCTCTGATTTATGCACAGAATTGCCATCGATTTCAACGGTGCAACTGCTATTAATGGTCTAAATGCCAGTTTCCACAGGACGTATTACCCAAATTCTGCTTAAGCTTACCCATTTAACTGGCATAAAGTTAGAGAGTTTTAGATGGAGAAGTATATCCATCTTCCTACTTGCTTCTTGAAGTAAGATTTGTATAATGGATCTTACCAGGAGCACACACAGAACCCCAAAATACACAAGTTCTACATTGCCAAAGAGCATCAGCAGAAACTCCTGACTTCTGGCCAGCCCAGAAACGGCTGTTTTCCTTCTTACCTACAGGAGAGGAGGGAGCTTTTTCAGAGCACCACATATTTATCTTCTAAATTAAATCCCTGTTCCCCTGTTGTAAACGCAGTGTACTAAGGAAAGGTATTCAGAGGCTGCAGCAATCACCACTGGATAAATATCAGTGCAGCACCTTAGCAAAGCCTTTAACATTTAGTGGCCATACTTTCCTCCTCCAGCAGCTGAGTGAATCCCTAGGGCTGTCTCCACAGTCAGATTTTTGCTATCATTTAAGAGAAGAGAAGTTACAGAATACTTTCATTGCTACCAGATATCATTTCTCACACGTGTGAATATTAATTCATGATTGGTAGCACACACAATGGTTTGGGAGACAGATGCGGTCCCTTCATGGTATTTCAGAATATGAAGGGCTCCAATTCATCCTCTCCTCCTCTTCTTTTGTGACATCTATTCACTCATCCACAGGGAAAAATATCATTTCCATCTAACAGTGAAAATCAAATGTCAAACTCTTCAACGTATTATCAGACTGTCCAACAGCCTGACCCTGCAAAGACTCAGCTTTAATCTTTATGGGCAGCAAGTATCCTCTTGACTCCAACCAGGGTAGAAGAGAAGCATACGCGTGAACTTTAGCAAGACTGAGGAATCTGGAATGAAGCGCTACGGCTTTTGTTTTGGCAAATATACAGTCCACAATACAAAGCATCCAAGGGAAAAAAAGCACAAATCTTTTAGCCTTTCTCCCCCACAGTTTTCCACCAGCCTCAAACCACAACAGAACGGCTCCGCGATGGGCGGAACTCTGACAATTTGCAAGAAAATTAAGGCAATGGCTCTACCCGCTTTCTGCGGGAGTTATTTTGGCAAACTCACTCACGCTTTAAATGCCAACCAGCATTTAAGGGTTTGCTTGGACATGCATATATGCATCTTACTCATCTCAACAAAAGGGAACTCCACATACCTTGCTATTCAAGCTCGCCAAATATTTTGACTAGAAGCTACTGGATTTTCATGTATTTACACTGTATGAAGTACCTCGCTACTTTTTCAAATGGAGATTACACTTCAAACATTCTTTTATCAAAATCAATGCTTCTGAAAGACTTGTTAAACTAACAAAACATGCCCTGTCTCAGTCTGTTTCTTTTTTTTTTTTTAATTATTACTGTCATAGCCATTTCCCATCCGAACCTTTGTTATTGAGGTGTTTAAGGTGTTGAGCAGTTTTCAGCAGGTTTTGCTTGCCCCACCCCTTTTAAAAATAAATAAAATGGAGTCCTTACTTAGTTTTGAGATTAAGAAGTATTATTAAAGTAGTTACAGACCCAATTACAACCCTTCGAACACCACCAAAATGCACTACAATATTCTTTTATTTAGTTTACAGAAGAGTCTATCAGTACAGGTTGCAGAAAGAAAATGTTTAGTGCTATTTACAATTTGTTTTAAAACTCTGCTCTATACAAATTTAATTCTGATCAGTATGAACAATATTTTTGTAAATCTACTGCATATAAAGCATTTCATCAAAGCAGTAACAATGAATAAAATAACCTGATTACATTTGAATGATGCCAATCATTCGAAAAAACGATTACACAGAACATCTGTAAGAGTTGTGGACACTTAAGTACAGAACACAATGTCAACCTGTGACTCATTTTTTTTTTTTTTAAAGGCTAAAGCTATTTATATGGAATATTGTTCTATTATACTACACGCCAATCTATATTTAACTTCTATAGTTATGTATTTTATAAGATTTTTATTAAATATATTCTACACATATTTGTAATTTCACCCAGGAAGAATTCCTCCCCAGTGAAAAAATATAAAATCTTTTATATTTTTTTAGTTTTTATTTATTTTTATTTTTTACAGATTTAGATGAAACTAGCTCATGCTTTAGTGCTGTGCAAATTTCTTTAGCATATCAACGTTTAAATTATTGATATGAAAAAAAAAGAATGGCATCCTTTTTAATTATGTATGCCTTCAAAAATCAGCTTCTGATTTTAATACAATTGCAAGCACTAACACCAAATGCAGATTACGTAAAGAAACAAAACTAGTACTATGGCAGAGGTTTTTCTTTTTGCTTTTTAAACTTTAATAATTCTTTTGAAGTCTCTAATGAGTAAGCATGACACTGGACACTAAGGTACAGATGAGAAAACGACTGAAAAACACCAAATTGCCAATATTCAAATACATAAAACTGATTAGTAAATGATGTTTTCTAACACGTATGCACAATAATAAAAGCCTATGAACTACAGGAAATTACCCCTCCCATATTAAGGCTAGGAAATGCACTCTCTGCGCGTGTTTGTGCTGTCTGAGTAAGCACTCAACTACCGAACGAGATCAGAGTGCACGCAGTAACGAAAAAATCAGTTTCATCAGCCCTCTACAGAGTGCTTTTAAATTACAGGCACATAGTTTTTTTGTTTGTTGCAATGAAAATATATATAGTTAGACTTCATTTAGTTAGTATTCTGTGCCAGTTCGGCCACCAAGGTTGACTTAGGTAGAATTGACTTAACAGTTTTTCCTTTGATTTGGCCAGAAGTGAAATTTGTATTAGTTATAGATAAACTATTTTCCAGTGTTGCATTCTACATTTTATGTTATTACTAGGTGTCTCAAATATTGTTAAAGATTGTTGATGAGAAATATACCGTCAACCACATTTAGTGCAAATTGCATCTAGAAAGCTTGACTGGTTAGATCCGGTTAATGGAAATTTTTGTGGTAGCAAAATTATTCCTGCTATGGAAAACACCACATTAACTTTTCCAGAGACTGAATTCTTTCAAGAACTGATGTACTGTTAAAGATTATTCAACAAACAAAAAGCAGTAATTAAAAAAACAAAACAAAAAACAATGGAAGTGTTCATAGATCTTTCTCTTTAAAAAAAAAAAAAAGACTAATGAGACAGTGTTCGTGTAATATTTCAGTTCCGTGGATTTACAGACAGGCTCTTCCTACAGGTGTCTGAAGCAAGGTAGGGCCTCTTCTATTCCAGCAGCATGAAAGACAAAGACTATATTACATCACACTTAGCAGGTAAAGCTAACAGGGTTTACAGGATTACACAGCAATTGCTTTCTCCAGTTTTTTCACGGTTCCTTTGACCTGTGGAGCAAGAAGGAAGTTTTGCTTACATGCCATTTCTAAAGCAATTAGGTTGGTTTGTGTGTGAGTATGCTTAATACACGTATGTTTTTTTGCTATTTTAAGTTAAATATATATTATTATTATACACATGCATACATAACTGAAAAATAAATAGTTTTTAACAATAAACACAAAAGCTTTTAAGGTTTGAGTAAACTTCAGCGTTCTACAAAAATGCTAAACCAGAAGGTTAATTTCTTAGCTTTTTTATTAACAACACGTACAAAAGCACTCCATTACTTGCTTCACAAAAGACCACCGGGACTTGACTTTTCTCTCCTATGAAATACTCAAAAAGCCTGTAAGCAATCTGACCGCTTTGCCCCATACTTAGGTAAGAAATACCTCTAGCGCACAGCGTACCTTGAGAGTTTGGCTCTGGCAATGTCTCTCTAGCCACCAAATGCATCACTGTTGTTTTGCCAAAAGGAAGTTTTAACGCTGCAAAAGGAGAAAGGGAGATTTGTTAAATACTTTACAGCAGTCACCTTCTTCACAACACTCAATGGAAAGTAACTATAATTGGATTAGCATCTGTTCAAAAGTTCACACTGTTAGGTTTGAACTTCTTACTAAATAGATCTGCAAAGGCATTTCTCGCTAAAGCTTTGTAGAGCAGGGTCTTGGGACCCTATAACAATCACTTAAAACATGGTGTTCTTAGAAACATTATATTCCTGTTAGGAAACTTAGCCTTCCTCTTTTCAGTAAAAGAAGGAGTAGGCGTTAGTGCCAAGACTCAGATGCTAAGCACTCTTTATTGATAAGGATGCAAAAAAGTGGCTCATTCAGCCACTAAATTGTTACTCCTGAGACATCAAAACACTGAGCCACTGCTACAAAACAGACTTTCCCACAATATACTTCGATACAGGTTTTCCGAAATACAAAATGTCTGCATCTTGCCTTTTAATATTAATCTGTAACATCATCTGCATGTGAAAAATACCAAATTCAAAACATTTTCAATCAGACAAGGTAGCTCACACAATGCTGCCTTTGCGAGCTTTAGTAACACGAAATAAAAAAATTGGAGCTTTCCACAATTCGTTCCGCTTCTTGCTGAAACTAAAATGATAATTTTCACATTCTGATTTAATAAATACAATAAAAATACAATAAATAAAATGCTGTATTTATGGTTTTAGCACTGTCGCGTAATATTTGTCAAGACTTCTAGATACCTTGAAATGAAAGGATTCTCTGTTGCTCATTATCTTTAGCAGATTCTCATTGACAGATTCAATATTCTGAACTTGGGCTTCTTCCAATTATTGGGAGCGGGGGGAAGAGTTATTTTTGTAAGTTCTTTACTTAACTTTAGTTTTGTTTCCTCTCTCCAACTCTTAAGGTTAAGCATCTTTCTTGATTACTTTTCTGAGAAGTGTAAAGTAAAGATGCTCTAAGTTTTGTCCTCTCCCCCACCTTACAGTGGAAAAAAGTTAGTGATAAATGTAACAAGAATTTAACCCTAAATACACAAATCATTCTGACTAGAGTAGAATTTGTCCTCTCAAATTCAATTTGTATCTTCTGTTTTCGCATACAGTGCACCAAGGCATTTTTTAGGTGAATAAATGAATAATGGATGCCCAATGAACCTGAAGGTAACTGAAGAGAAAAATGCCTCTCTATCATAATCACTACAGCATAGATTCAAAATTCAGTAATAAAAAAAAAAAAACCACAGAATCATAGAATGGTTTGGGTTGCAAGGGACCTTAAAGATCATCTAGTTCCAACCCCCTGCCATGCGGGGTTGGAATAAATAAACCCAGTATTTGCTTACTACATGTATTCAATACAAGCCTAGTTACAATGTTGCTATTAAATCACATTCATTGCCTATTTGTTTGAAAAAAGGCAAGTTATGATTAAAATGCAGGTGTAAGCATCCGGAGGGATACACAGACCCACAAGCTTCTTTGCACTTTGGAATTAGCCATCTCTATAGAAAGTCAGATCTGAAAGTTGCTTAGCTGACTTAAAGCACTGCCTGTGCCTGCAACCAGAAGCGATAGATAGCTTAGTGTCTGACAAGGATGAAGTATTTTGGGTACTTGATTCTGTAATACAACTGAAAACTCTGCAAAGAGCATATTAACAGCCTGTTAAACTCAATGGAAAAGGATTGTCTTACGAAGCCATTACAGAAAGAAAGAAAAATATTACAAACTAATCATGTTAGGGACATCTTTCATAATATCAGGACACTTGAAGAGACTTGATTAGTGAGCTGTGGAGATCAATTATTTACAGTAATCAAGTAAATGTATGCTAATATTTCAACTAACTAATTTCTGCTAGTAGTTTGCAGTTCACACAACTTCTTATTAGCAATTTCCAGCTTCTTGCTTGGAGAACCATGACAGAATCTGAGCACTCTAACCTATGCTCAGTAATCTTTTCTTGCTCTTGTCTTCGTTTTTCCACCCCTTTCTCTCACTTAAACTAAGCTTTTATTTAATTCCTTTCCCATCTGTTTAATTCCACTTTTATTCCGGATTTTCTGTTGTCACAATTTACTTTTCACCACCTCTTTTGGTGTATGTATGGCACAGGGGGGGCTGGCTTCCCTTCCCCCTCCCCAATAAATAAGGAAGGAAAATGTTGCTGATTACCATTATCTAAGAAGAAACAGAGAACTGCCAATTATGTATTACCTCCCTAATTAATATTATTTCAAATGCAAACTGCAGGCCAAATATTTAGCTGAAGGATGAAATTTCCTGTTGGAACCTGAACAACAGACTCTGCCTTCCTGGCCAACTCCCCAACCCTTCACTCCAGCAGGACAAGACAGAACAGTGTGGGGCTCAAGCACCACAGGCCAGAGTGGCACAGCAAGCTTTACAGAGGGGTCTATTTTTTTTTTTTTTTTTTTTTACCACTTCCAGTGCCATTAGCTCTACTGTTCTCGTAGTGACAGTCCATTCAGAGAAGCTGGCAAAAGAGACAGTTTCTTTAAAATGAACTTTTCGACTCAGAAGCCAGTTTTTCTCTATCAATTTGTCATTTTTTTATGCTTCCTAGTTTAAAGGAGTCTCAAATTCATAGGACGCTACGTAGACATGTGAGGTTACAACTAGAACATTACAGTGTCATTTTTAAATGTGAATAAAAATGGACTCTTGTTAAAAAAGAAAACACCAAACTGTCTCCTTGGAAACTTTTGTTTCACTAGTTGATAGAGTGACTTTCAGTACACAGTAGGTCCAAATTCCGGTCAATATTTCCTAATCACCTAAAACAAATAAAACACTAAGTGCTATAACTCAGTTATAGAGAGCTGCAGATAGAAAAGCTTAATAGAATGGTGTTATAACAGCACAAGAAACTAAATATTATATATAGCAAGAAATTTCCTTTCTCCTCCACTCCACCCCCTCCCCCCTTTAAAGATAACTAGTTCGCTTAGGGTTACATCTAATGAACACCACAAACTAAAGTAACAGCCTTTTCAGTCTGCTTCATGAATTGTTGTTCCCCCTTCAGCTGTAGAATCTTACTCCAGATAACTTCATTAGTACCGAAGTAAGCCAATGTTTTAGGGATTTTTTTTTTTCTTTTCTTAAAACAATACAGCAACAAAAAGATCTTTGAAAAACGCTAATGCACATGTAAGATCCTTAGGGTGAAATCATGATGATTAAATTGCAATGCATGAATGATTAAGAACAAACTAAAATGAATCCAAGTAAGGGTTCCATAGACCAAAATCCGAAATCCATAGACCCGAGTTAATGCGAGAGTCAACTGCACACAGCTATTGTTTTTCAGCTCAACTCACTGAACAATATATTAAATAAATATTCAAAGTTGTTTAGGATTTAGACAGATGTTACTAAAGGGAACAAGCACTGGTGGCCAAGAGAAACACCTAGAGATGAATAGCAAAGAAAATCCCATTTAGCTATCCTTGCCTGGAAAACGTAGGGTAAGACTAGCATCTCTAACTGCAGAGATGATCCAAGACTCAACATTTGCCTTTCAACCCTACTCCAACTGCTACTAGAAGCACTCATTGGCCCCTGGTAAACACAACAAATTAAAGAGTGAATAAAAATTTCAGAGTTCTCCCAGTTGAATTGACAACGATCTTTTTGTATATACAGCAGCATTAAAAATTGATTTATACGGAGAGTAAATCTATTCTAAAAGTACATCACTAGCCAACATCAGTACTGGTAGAAAGCGAATCAATGGCTATATCATCCCAGTCACTTCTTCATGGAAAGATCTCCATAAGCAGTCCACAAATACTCCTTTCAGGTTCATCTTAACTTCAAGAACATTTCATTGGTGATTTTGTATTATATTCTCCTCTCTGTATGGCACTCAAGTACCAAATGCATGCACAACCTGAACATACAGAGAACGCAGAAGTATTAATTTCTTTTTAAACTGGCACAGAGAATAGAGCCTCAATTTGCTTGGTCATTGATAGAGTTGATATTCACACTGGCAACTTTTATCTACAAAAGGAAAGATTATTGTTACAAATTTGTGTCATATCTCTGAGATACCCATCAAAAGATATAATTGTGGAAAAAAGCTTGCCACAAGGGGGCACGGTTGAATTGCATTTCCTTAGCATATGAAGTAAGCCATTTACTTTTGTTTTTGCATAACTATGCAATTGTATCCCTGGGAGAGCACTGGACAGCAAGAATGCTTCCCCTCATTCTCATTCATAGGCTGTCTTCCATCATTGCACTAAGATTTAAAGTATTTTTTAACCAATTATTATAAAGTTCATCAAACATCTTAAAATACTTCAGACATTTGTGAAGTAGTTTACCCTGCAAGTGCAGTGTAAGAGAGGTGCAACAAAATATTCCATTTAGAAAGACAACAAAGAAAAGCAGCATTACTGTTTCTTTACGCAAGAGAAGACTTGACTTAGCAGGTGGTACCTCCCGAAGTTTAACAACTACTGGTAACGAGATGCAAAAATACACAATGAGATACAATGTCATTCTATGCAGAAGAAAAATAGTATGTAGCAAGCCATACTGTTATCTTGAACAGTATAGTAGTATTTACTGCACTGTAAATAAATATCCCCTTTGCCTGGCTGTAACACGCATAATGAAAAATTTTCATACCTCCTAATGTCACATTGCCATGAAGAAACCTCCCTTGATAAATAAGCCGCAAGATATTTGGACTGCTGACTTGTTCTTCTTCCCAATCTGAAAAGAAATGAGAGAATTTTCACAGTTGCACTGTAATAAACACATTTTTTTTTGTATCTCTCACCTGTACCCAGGAAGAAAACTAAGAGCAGGACTCTTTTGCATGAAACACTAGAGAGCATAGGCTGAAGAGACAGAAAGATAATTCAAGGCTAGCACTCCTGAAATCTATTCTTAAATTTATTATTTGACTTTGGGCATTGAAACACATAATTTTATGCCTGCGAGTATAAATATTACTAACTTACTTCACAGATTGTATGAGATACATAGCACATATACAAGTCCTATACAAAATATTTCAGAAATGCAAGTTGCTTCCTGAGGCTTAATGTCCACTTGGCTAAAATTGCCTTAATTTCTTCCCATTCAGAAGATTCTCAAGCCATACTCCTCCTCACCAGCTAGTCGTCTAACTGGAGCCGTTCTCCAACAATGGGAAGTAGCCACACGCACAGAGAAAGCGCATGTGATGGGTCATTTGAAATAGGATTCTCAGACGAGAGCACTGAAAAGACTCCGCAGGCTGCTCGGCAGTGTTCAATGATGACCAGATCCGACCAGCTAAATGTCCAGAGGGGCCAGTGACCTGAGCAGCCCCAAACGGTGACTGGGGAGAGCCTGAACAGAGGGTTCTCACAGAGCCGACACAGACGGATACGTTTTAAGGAACTTAAAGAACAATCTGTGGATGGTTTTATGTGGCAAACAGTGATTCAGGAAAAGCTAGCATTGCATTTTGCTATAATGCATCTCCTACAATGCTTAAGCTGTCTTAAATCATTTATAAGCTTAAACGATCTTTTCCTACTCTTTTACTGTTCCCTGTCACAATGTGAACAACAAATAAATCTGCACTTTGCTTCCAGAATAAATATCATAAAACCTTAAAATGCTGAATTTAAATGGGCTTGCTGGGAATACAATGTCTTCTGTTTCTTAGCTGACCAGATATCTGGTAACAGCTGTTCACAAATGTTCTCTCTTTCTGCTTTTGTAGTGTTTATATACCAAAATGAATATTCAGCAAGGGATAACGACAAGCAACAGAAACCAACCTGTTCACTGGGAACATACAATTAACATACGGCCGAGTAGCAACTGGCACCACAAAAGGAGAAGAACTGAAAAGGGGAGAAGGGGAAAGCATTTAAAACAAAAGCCACGGCTGCAGAGAGTGTACGGAGAGGCATCTGGTGCAAAAAAGCAAGCAGGCAGGGACGCAGGCAGCAGGAGCCATGGCAGCCCCAGAACACGGTGGAGGCAGAGCTGGTACCAACAGCAGAAGCTGCAATATCCCCGGGTGCTGCCATGTGCCTAGTTTATAAGATTAGATCAAATTAGACAACCAAAGCTATTTGAATTTCAAGTATTTCCACTCAACGTCTGATTCATTTGTCTTGCAATTCAAGCACAGGCCCTTTTTGCTGTGCCTGAAGTGGGCTACATTAAGAATCTGAATTTTCACATTGCTAGGTTAAACAATTTTTTGGAAGATACCAAATTTTTTGTTTTTTACTTCACACAGTCTGGACTCCACTACACTATGGCTGTAAAGAGAAGTTCAGCCAGTTTACACTGCCATAATGACGAAAAGAAGACAGGCTATATTTTTAGCACAGGTATTTGCTGATTGTTAAGCTGCCAATTTACCCATCCTTTTAATTTTTTCTTCTTGGCTGGCAGTCTGAAACATTTCTTTCTGACATGATTTCAAATTTTGATTTCCACAGATGACTAAATGAGCCAAGGAGAAAGTATTTACCTACAGCTTTTTTTTTTCTTTCTTTTTTTTTTTTTTTTTTAAAGATCCGCAGATAATTGCTGTACAAGAAAAAGGTTAGTATTATTTAGAAGAAAATGGAGAGGTAGAGGGGGAAGAGAACAGGTAACCTACCTAGATGGTATAAATCAATATAAATTTGGCATTTTCCACTACAAGTCAAGAGACCCTTAATTAACAATTTAATTAACAACTGTATTGCCAAAAGAGGGGAGGAGAGGTTTGCCTTAATCCTGCCAGCATGTGACTGAGGATATTTCATGACTTTTTTTCCCCCCACAAGATCATGATAAGTCAAAATGGTGGTTAAAAAAAAATAACAAATCTTTTCATATCATCTCTATTTCAAGGAAACCTTAGTTCTCATCAAGATTTCTCAGTCCTATGACAAAGACCACTCTCAGTCTGAAAACAGCTAGTGGGCTAATGTTTGTGAAAACCTATACACTACTCTGAAGTAGATTTTTCCTCAGTCTTTTAAACTGACGCTACTCTTCTTTGCACAGGCAATTAAATATTCATCAAGATTTAGAGCACTCCCTCAGGACAGCAGGTATTTGAACTGAGGCCTCCCAGTCAGGTTCTACTTTTCTTTTTCTTTAAAAAGAGACTTTAAAGTCCATGTTTCTTCCCAACTCTGAACTCCGAATCTGCAACCTTCAAGCTCTTCACAAGACTGGGAACATGAGACCACATGTTCAGGAATAAACTTAAGTAACAAAAAACCCAAAATAGTTCTGCCTTTACTAATTCAGATAAAAGTACACAAAGAACACTTGGTCGAGACAACTGTGTTGCAGGCACCCATTGAAATATGTACAGTAGGTAAACAGGTGCTACAGCAACCAGATTTCTTAGTGTAAAAGTGTTTTACATCTATATCCAATACTTCAGAGGACTAAAAATCTCCTTCTTTATTATATATTTTATTAAATAAATAACGCTGCATCCCAGCAAAACAATCAGCAAACAAGTCCCTTGAAACTCAGTTCTTCCTCACCTCAAAGACCAGTTTAAGGCCTACCATGTGGGTTATCACCACTAACTTTTTGGCATGAATTATCATCCACGATACCTTTGACAAAGGCACCACAGAAACAGATACTGCAATGTTTTAGTTTGTGTAAATAGTAGCCTTTTTTTTACATCAAAACAGTAATCCAAATGAAGTCCTGTACCAAAAGAAGCATCTTCTTTCATGGTATGTAATACTACGCCTGTGCTTTGGCTATTTTCCCATGAAATCGTAGCCAGAGAGAACAGAAACACTTTGTTTTTGTGGAACTATTCACATATGTGAATACACATCTTAAGTTTTCAATTCCATTTTCTGAAGCCAGCGTTCCTACATAAGACTAAGTATATTCATACAAACAACCTCAGTTTCCCTCGGTCTTTTAATGGCTCTTAAAATGTTCTTTTGTATTTTATTTTTTTCCTGGAAATTATTACAGATGCTTTCCAAAATAAGGCAGTAAGGAATAAGGACTTGAGACTAATTTCACTAATGCGTTCCTGTGACATGCCATGTTTTACATTAGCTGTTCTCACAGAAGAGGTTTGGTATCTCCAACATGTCCTCACATTTACGAGATCCTCAAGCAAGATTGATCAAGAAAAGAGTTTAAGGATAAGGGGAAAGAAGTACTTCAGTTTGGGGAAGCAAATTTTAGCAATACAGTGGGAAACAGTCCAAACATCTAAAAAACTGACCAACCAAAGAAACAGGGAAAAAGAAGGCAATTGTATTTCTATGTAAATCTATGCCTAGATATATAATAAACATACTTAATTTGAACGTTGAGAACCGAGATCGGTTTATTGACACTTTAGTCTGATAATACAGGGAAGCTTCTAGCTTGCCAGTTAAAAAGCCAAAGCCACACAGCTACTCACCCATCGGCCAGTTGTCATACACATGTTTTGCGATATCTGCAGCAGAGTCATTCGGGGAAAATAGGAACTCTTTCGTTTTCCCGCTTACCAAGATGAGGCGCAAATTTATCTGTTAAAAAAAAAATGAAATGCAGTATTAGGAAACTATCCAGAGATGACGTTAATTATTATTACTTTTTTTTCAAAGTTATAAGAAGTTGCCATTGGTTTTAGAAGAAGATTGATCCAAAATGATTTGAAAAAACAGTTTAAGATGGTGTCAAAAATAGGGCCAAAGAAGTCAATAAAACTTTGTTTGTTTACATATAATCTGTGAAGATTAAGTTCTAACAGTTGGTATTTTTGATGATAAACACCAGAAGATTCTGATAGGTAGCGACTGGATCAACTGTGACTTTAAAAAAAGCTTTCAGCAGAGTATAAAAAAATTCCAGCCAAGACACACTGGCAACATATCTTATTGAATGAAGAGGAACAACATAAACCTGAAAAATTAACCTGAACAGAGAGCACTAAAAATATGAAAATCTGCACCTGAATAGCCCGTGAGCCTCAGTAAAATCCCTAGCACACTCCTGCCAGTATATTTGTCAGCCCTTATCTCACTCACTGCATCTCCTACGAAACATCAGGGATTCAGACAGCATCCTCTCTCAGTCCCAGCTGCCACAGAACTGGAATCCCTCTGATGGTCTTTTGAACCCAAAACTTTGTTCAACCACTGTCTTTCACTACAAGCAAAGTGGCTGAGATCCACATGCAACAGAGTAATAACACCACATCACAGTTTTTCTATCATCGATTTCCTTTATCTAACCATCAGCATCTTAAGCTATAATTTTCCTCTCTTCTATTTGCAAGTTACTGAATATAATTCCATATAGCATTAAAATAACCTGTATAAAGAGCTCACTATGACATTACTTACAATGCAAAAGAGATTAAATTTTGGCTCCTCAAGCAACTCCTAGCAAGGTCACAAAATGTGTTTGGATAGCTAGCACTTACCAATGCCCACGGCAAGTAGGAGTCTCGTAGCTTTTATGTTTTGGCCTACAAACCTAAATTGCATCAACTTTTAGCGAGACTTCAGCATATCAACTGCTTAGATACCTTTTTCCAAATCACACTCTAAAACTGTGGCTCTCATTTTTAAGTTAAGCTGCAACAAAGCTTTCCTTGTTGGAATTCAGTAAGAGGTTTTCTAGATCAAATACAAAAGGGAAAGTTTACAGTGATGCCCAAGTTTTTAAGACTTCTTCAGGCTCAAAAATCTCAGCACTTCATATCCACTGAACATCACAGCCCTGCCTCAGTTACTTACTCCCCACTTATTTCAGAAGCTCTCCAGACAGATTGTCTATCGTCTCTTGAATGCTCTGGCTTCGATTCATCCCACCTATCTTTAAGCACCTAATGGAGGTATCCAAATTACAATCTCTATCATCCTGCACACTTCAAGGTCAATGAAGAAAATGACCCCTCCAAAAAAGCAATTTAGTCTCTATTTCAAAGCATAGCAAGCATAAAAAGCGTTAGCATAAAAGGGCTAGTTTCCCCTCCCTGTTCCCCTGCTAACGCCCTTCAGAAAATACGAGTTCTGCCATTAGCCCAGGAAAGAAGCCAAGAGGTAGCTATCTCTGAGAAAGTCCCACAGCCACTCTAAGACTATCGCTGCATACCAGGAAATCGCAAAAAAACCCCCCAAACTTAAAGGAGAGAAACTGCAGGAATGCTGCTTAGTCAAAGACAATTATTCATAAAATTCAGAACACACCTGGCTATA
This sequence comes from Stercorarius parasiticus, assembly GCA_013396915.1. Classification (NCBI taxonomy): domain Eukaryota; kingdom Metazoa; phylum Chordata; class Aves; order Charadriiformes; family Stercorariidae; genus Stercorarius; species Stercorarius parasiticus. The sequence continues at coordinate 46,456 of VWZL01004236.1, read as the reverse complement.
GACATTAAAGTTCCATTTTCTGTGATATTTCCAGAATGATTAAGGAATTATTTTCAAATCTCACCAAGGTTTAGCAGAAAAAGCAGGCCAAGTTCCACTATTCCTTTTTACTCCAAAAACCTGACTACCGTAATGAATCACAACTTCAAAATGTTATGCCTAAATTTAGCAATGGCCAGACTATGTCCACTTGTTGTTTTGCTTATATTGTCTTTCAGTTTAAATAGTTTCTCCCCTTCTTAGCTGTCTCCACCTGTGTATGTAGAGACAACACTTACATATACAGTTTCTTTCACTGGACTACCCAAGACAAGCTTTCTCTAGTGAGATATCCATTTTCCCATTCATCCTAGGAGCTTGTCTCTGCACACTTTAATTTCTTCTCTTTTCTCCTCAAAACAAGTGACTATTTCTGAAGCATGCTAAATGATGTCTCGCCATATGCTTGTATAACACCATCAGTAATTTCCTCTGTATACTGGAAACATCTTCTGTGACTGCATCCCAAGAGCACAGATACCTTCTTCATAACTGCACCCTGTCATTTGCTCAGTTACTTCGTACCCTTCTCTACTTTGATCCTTTCAATTATTCAGCCTCCAAGCTTATAACTGACATTTTGGCTGTTAACACCTTAAAGCACAAGGCTCCAGATTTCATCCCACTCCTATTATTCCATCCCTCCCAGAGAAAGGAGGCTGGGTGGAAAGAAGTATTCTGCACCACAGAGATGTTTCAGGCCTCCCCCATGTCTGGGCCCATGGCCTACGCAATCCCCCCAAAATTTCTGTGTAACGCTTCTTTATCTCCACATCAAAAGCATTTTTTAAACTTCATGTCATCAACAAATTCCAGCAGCAAGATCCGTTTACATGTACCTTTGTCACTAAATGAATCAGGAAACGTAAGACTTAGCTGACAACTGATCCATAATGATGCCAATAATGCACTCTCTCTGAGCTGGTTTCCCCCTCCTCTCAGCTAGGTCCTTTCTGTTAGGCCCTTGCACACACTCACAATTTCTCTATTAAATCCTAATTTTTCCTATTTAACCAACAGTTTGCAATACGGCACTACATCAGTTACTGTGTACACATTCAGGTGAAGCTATAAAAATGTTTATGTAGAAAATCCGTTCTTTTCATCAAAAGTCAGCTTGCCACGCTCCAGCTTTCAGAGGCACAGTGTGCTGCGCTCCAATCCACTTTCTCTATACCTCATTATCTTTAATTATCCTTTAAGCGTTAATGCATCTCATTACAACACCAACACACTGCCAAAAATTTCGGAGGTTTAGACTGCGTCACAGAGTTATTGTACTTGGGAGTGGGCTGCCTGTTTAAAAAACAAACCAATCAACCAACCAAACCCAAGCACTGGGCAGCAGTGCCTGCTGTAGGCACTAGTGGTGAGGAGCTTCTTCACCAGCAGCCTTCCTGCCTCCCTCTTGAATCCCCCTTCATCCACTTCCCCTACTCTAACCGGTTCCTGAGACCTCCCCCTTCGCTTGCTCCCTCTGGACAAGCAGTCGCTCAACTCTGATCTTATGCAGGTTATCTAAATCATAGAATCACAGAATGGTTTAGGTTGGAAGGGACCTTAAAGATCATCTAGTTCCAAACCCCTTGCCATGGGCAGGGACACCTCCCACTAGACCAGGTTGCTCAAAGTCCCATCAAATCTAAAACCTAAGGATTTCTTTTCCTTCATCTGTGTGTAGTTTTATCTGTGGTGGGGATTACCTGTTTTGAAGATCATAACGCTTTCCTAGGCAGGAGACATAACACCAAACTATCAACTCCCTAGAGCTGTCTGATTTAGATCCTACATGGAGCAGATTAAAAAAAACCCAGAAGATTAGTGCTGCTCAGCACTTAAAGTGTGATTAGGGCACAGCATTAATATAGAACTAAAGTTGTTCTTCAGCTTGCATAACATTCAGGAGAAACATTTCTTTTTATTCTCCCTACAGAGTTTTGAGACTACCAGGCACACTAAAGTGAATACAGAAAGGAGAAGAGTATCACAGAGAAATAACCAAAACTAACTTGGCTTCCTGGAAGATTTGATAAGTCATACTTTTGCAGTTTATATATAATGTAAAATCAATATAAGCAACGGGGGGTTGGGGTGTGTCTGTGTGAAGTGAAAGACCATTAGTTCCTTCCTTCTCCCCACCTCCCCAAGACAAATAACTTAATACTGCTGAAGTTTTTTGTTACTGAAGAGCATTTCTTATAGTCTTACTATGAAATATAAAAGGCACATCAAGATAAGCTAACAGTTTTACAGGATATACTACAAAGTGCATGTAAATGCAGGAGGAATATTTTCATTAAAAAAAAAAAAAGAGAATACCACCAAATATCAGCACAAGCCCAAAATAAATCCTTAAATCAGTCAAGCAGATGTTGCATCAAGTGCAAGGAAACAGCTGCTCTAATGAAAGGTTAAAGTATTTTCTTATTTATAGTACAGCATGCCACTGACATTTAGTTTGCATGTTTGTCTCTCTCTATATATGCACATATGTATATATACGATATATATATCTCTTTATATTTATATTTCTTAATCTTGGCTTGAAGGAATCTTAGTCTTGAGTTGCATGTCACACTACAAAGGGTCTGAAGCAAAGAAACCCCAAACCTGCCTTTAAATTTAGAGTCTACTCTCATTCCCTTCAAGAACATTGAGAAATTTTATGGCTTGCCACTGCTGTACTACTTATTCTGCAGGCCTGAGAATCCCACAGCAAACAAACTGTAGGGGATCTGAAACAAACCTTTCTGGCAAAGTGCCACTAATGAAAGTTCATATATAAAAGAAAAAAGCCCATATGTGTATACACATTTACCCAACGGAAAGCGCAGGAAAAAAAATCTTGGTCAGGTAGAGAAGTTTTGACACAAAAGCAGCAAATTTTAATTTTTCAAGTTACGAACGGATTCTTAGTGCTCTTATCTACCCTGTATCTCATTTCCTATGTTAAAAGTTAGCAAGGAAGTTGTATCTGTATCCCTTGCATGCTTTAAAGCCCCTCCACCTATTCTTGACAAGAGTCTTGGTCCAGAGACACTTTCACGATTCTTGTGGCCCTGACAAGTTTGCCCTTCCACAGGCGACACAACAACAACCGTCCTGATTTTTTTTTTATATATATTTTTTATTTAGGCTACCAAAGGGAATTGCCGCCTTTTGCTACAGCAAACTGATATTCTCTGAGCAGACTTGTATCCTCACACTTCTGCATTATAGCACCAACTGCAAGGTTACTGCTGAAAGCAGTCAAGAAGAGCCACAGTATCGGAAGTCGGATTTAATACAATTTGTGCAGGACATCCCTTCTGCCCGTTTATGTAATAGCCCATTGTGTTTGTGACTTCAAGCGTGCAAACCTCACCCGCTGTCCGCCCAGCCACCACAGCCAACACCAGCTTTATCAGTACGGCTCCAGGAACTACCCCAGCAGTCGCATCACATACACAAGAATTTCAGTGTAGATTATATACTGTAAATACAAAAAATATAATTAAATAAATAAATAAATCTGCAAAGATTGTAGTCACAACTGTGACCACAACTTTTGGAACAGAAATTTGGGTCACATATATGCAGAGGTAGCCTAAGTTGTGTTTTGTTCGTTATAGGCACCTGCAACAGAATTTGTTGTTCATTCTTTAAGTCATTAATGACAAAACGTCTTGGTGCCACAGCGCTTCTAATTTTGCAGCTGAAGTTAAATAAATGTGAAGTCACTTAAACATTAAGAAATGAGAGATTTACAACCCACATGATGTTGCTTGATGTTTAAGTGACTTCCCATCAATTGAGTTAAACAAATTATTTTGTTATCAATTTTATGCTCCAGTAGCAGCTTAAGATTCCTCTCATCTTACAATTAAAATGCAGAGGAGGAAGAGTGTCGTATCACCACATGCTATACAACCCCAAGTTTAAACTAACTGCTTTTCTTCAGTTAATTAAAATACATACACAAGACTATATTTTTCCCCTTTTCTGAATAGATGTGAAATTGAGTTAAAAACTAACAATGGACCAGAAGGGAAAGCAATGAGATAAGGGCAGTCAGAAATACAGACAGACATTTCACATCTCAAAACCCAATACATTTACTTCCTAGTTCAAGTTCATAATTGTAAGAAATAACTTTGTTCTCCAAAGACACATCAAAGCTTCCTAATGACTCCAGGCCAAAGAGAAACCTCACAGCAGGACACAGTACACTTTACTGACCGAATTTCACCAGATTCACATAAGAGGTTGAACCAAGCCTCAATAACAGTCCAAGTGAAACAGCAGCATTACACAGGCCAAGTCAGTGGAGACCTGCAGGTTCTACACGCCAGTTCACTCCTAAGGTAGATATATCATGCCACATAATCCCTTCTGGAAATGTATCCACCTGAATATAATGAAGAACTTCAGTTTTTACACTCTCTGGAAGGCTGCTCTAGAACCTGACTGTCCCATTAAGTGGGGCTTTCTTCTAATTCCCAGCATAAGTTTATTCTTGGACAGGTTACATTCAATGATGACAGACCAACTTTGTGCTTCAGTTACAATAGACTTTTTTCCCCCCTTAGGGTTTTGATGGCTTTCTTCTACATCTGCAGACAAGAACACACTTTGCTAAAATAAACAAGCAAAGGTTTTCCTCATTAATACGCTTGCCCTTGGTCTGATTACTGTCTTCAAAGCTCCGAAGCACATCAACAGAGGTTAAGGAAACTGAGCTTGGTTAGCCTGGAGGGCACTTATTAGAGGCCTTCCTATGCCTAAATTACAAAGACGACAACCTCTGTACTGAGGTCCAAGACAGAAGAACAGACAACAGTCATAAATGGAAACAAGAGGCTTTGAACTGTGATAAGGGAAAAAGTTTTTGCCTTCAGGACATCAAAGCAGTGGAAGAGGTCACTCAGAGATGCTTTGGAAGCCCTGTCCTCGGGGGTTTTCAAGACCCAAGTGACAAAGCCCCGAGCAACCTGGTCTGAATTCAGTGCTGACCCTGCTTCCAGCAGGAGGTTGGGCTAGAAAACTTCTCAAGGTCCTTTCCAAAGTGAACAATTCTACAATTCACTTTAATCTGCATCTGCTTTAGTTCCGATTCATTTTTGCTTAAGCATGCATGATTAGAATTATACATAATATTTCAGGAATTTACAAAATGATACTAGAACTGCCTTAATTCGACTGCGAATGCCTCGCCATTTTCCACATGAACATCACAACCGTCTCACATTTGCAATGCAGCAATCTTGTAATGCTTTTCTTCTTTCCAGTCACTTCCATGACATAAGCCTTCAAGCTTGCATTAGAAAATATTGCTTTTAACCACCCATGATATACAAAATATTTTTATATTAATGCAATTAATTTTGTTCCTATTAATTCAGTCCTTGAGATAATCCAATCTTTTCCATACAACACCATGATCATCTTCTGTACTACTGGTGCCTCCAAATTTTCATCATCAACAAATTTCATCAGCATACTGATTTTCCTTGTGTCAGTAGCATAAATGAAAGCATCAGAAAGATAGCCGTTCCCAAAGTTAATCTCTAAAGAATTCCACTAAGCATAACTGCCAGCCTGACACTTCCACATTGAACACTGTGTCTTATCTTCTCCACCCAAGTCACACTATCAAACCCTGCCTTCCCAAGTAAATCCTTTCCTACACAACATCAACTACCCACTGAAGTCCAGACAGATTACACCTCTTCTGCAAAACACTCCCCTTCCAAAGAAAACTGGCCAATGAATCCGTCATAATCTAACTTGGGTAAATATATATTGTGACTTTTAATCCATTATTTCTTCTCTGTTCCTTCTCAATATCCTTCTTGAGGTGGTTATTCATCTGTCAAATTCAAAGTCTCTCTCTCTCTCTCTACATCCTTTCACTCACCGAGTATGCAGGTATTTTATACCTTTAATGTCTTTGACCTGAAGAAACAGCAAGCATGCAAATTCTTCAGATACGCTCTTTAAAGTAACCTATTACACTTAGTTTAATCAGCACCTGCCCCCTTGAAATCCAAAGCCTTTATGTACATTGCTACTTTGTTTATTCTTCCATTTGATTTTAACTGTGTCAGCTCACAATCATTGGATCCAATGTCACTTTCCCAAGCAGCCCTCTGAAGATTTCCAGAGCTTTCTGGGAATTTAAGAGACACATCTAGAATAATAATATTAGCTCCTTCTACCTAGCTGGTAGAGGTACGGAGATGCAGGTGCAGAAGGAAAGAAAGTAAATGAGCAAGAAGTATGAATTTGTAGCTCAACGATGTAAGCATTCTCATGAGAGAGAAGAGATCCTTGATTCTGGACTCTTGTTCAAGAGTCACTTGGCAAAATAAATAAAACTATAGTTCTTATGAATCACACTTCTAGACACCTATTTTCAACAGATACTTTATAGGGAATACAGGTAACAACTGCACTTCCTCAACTGAACACCTAAAATTTGCATTTTCGTGCATTTGATTCATGATTCAATCGCATCAGAACCCCTCCACTTAGCTTTTAGATGCACAAAGGGGCTTTGCACCTATACCTTGCACCTACAGTAAACTTACTTCATATCAGGAAAAAAAAAGCAGACGCAGAACATGAGAAATAACATAAATTGTCAATGTGACTGAACAAAGCTCTGAAGTTCCATTGCCAGCTGGCTGACAGACCTGCATCACTCATTCAAAGCCACACCACTTGTGGAATTAGGGCGATCCCAACATGACACCATGAAAGTGTGACAGCACCCCACATCACCCTATTCGAGATTAAGATTAATTTAACAGCCAGTTACAGTGACATACTCATCTTTAGATTACTACAAAGAGAAACAAATACATTTTTATGTGCAACTGCTTTCTTCAAACAAGGAACGGCTAAGAAAACTTTGCACTGATAAAAAAATAAGTTAGCAAATTTCAGAGAAGTTTGAAGCGAAGGGAAAGAGAAAACCAAAATGAAGCATAATCAAATTTTATTTAGAGGTGGAAAAAGCAAAATCCTATAAGCATTTAACTCAGTAGCTACAATAGAGCTAGCTGTTTCTATGGAAACCAGGACATTCTTGAACTTAAAATCATAGTGCTTGGTCACACTTCATCCACTCCCTCACTCAGTTCAAATAACACAGGAACAATGGCAATATATTCTTCAATATCCTCCTATGAGTTCCAGGGTTATCTTTTAAGAAGAAATGTCTACGAAACATTGCTCTTCAAATTAAATTAATACAGACATTATCATAAATAACCAGAGGAATACAATGGATTCCAGTGGCATTTACATACTATTTCCTTTACTATCCTGACTATTAGCATTCCTAGGACAAGGCTGGTTTTGCCTCTTTTTTTTTTTGGAGGGGGGTGAACACAACACATCAAGATGTCAGCTGGAGCCGGTTAAGAATTTTTACTGAAAATCAGTTTTAATAAGAAAGTAAAAACAGAACAATAACCTTTTCTTGAAACATACTGATTCTATCAGTAAAAGACTTCTCAATAATTTGATGAAATGAGAGCCACAAATGACCACCCAGGAATAACTTCTCCCCCAGCAGTACAGGATAATGGAGGCAGTCAATTACCTGAAATAATGCAAGTATTCAAAAGTATCTGGTCTTCTCAGCTCAAATGGAATTTTGCTGTATCCCAGGTGCATGCTTTAATTGTTAGGTACAGAATTAACCTGCCTCCTGCTGGCCCCCAATCGAATCCACTCCAACAGGAAAGATTCAGAGAAAGACCTACTCTCATTACTCACTAGCCAGAGACAGGGCAGTTTCACCCAGCACATGCAAAATAAATCTCTCTTACATGATGATAGAATTGTCTAAGTCCATCACAATTGTAATGTGTAAACTACAACACACAGAAGACCATGGTTTTGACCTGAACTTAAATACAAATAGGTAGTAAAACAGCAGAACGAGTTAACCACATGGCATTCAAGTTTGCTATTTTCAAAGCTCATCCTTTCAGCCCAGTGTTAGAGTAACTGTATTTTCGCTTGGAAATAAAGTGACTAAAACAAGAAACAGAGAAACTGATATACTCAGATTAACATGAAATTTTGGTAGAGATCATTTTGGCAATCAGTATACCATGCTGAGCCAGTCATTTCAAAACACAAGAGTGGAAATAATAATAAAACTACACCAAATGACAATGCACACATGAGAAGCTTGCACTTGCAGACCAAACTGGTTAGCTCTGGTGAGCACGGCCACAGCGAGCTGGTTTGATAACTCTGATGTTTTAGAGCTTCTGCTCTCAGGAACGACTCCCAGTGAAACTGGAACCGTCCCATCCTGCAGCAAACAACACAGGCTTTTGTGTGACTTCAGAACATACACACAATAATAGCAGAAAAGAGCATTCCAGGTTTTCTTTCTGAAGTGCGAAAGAATGTGAGTAGGAGAGAGAAGGTGGTGTCTATTTTTTCAATCTCTATCTCCCTAAAAGTATCTTCTAGTGACACGCATCCCAACATTGGGCTCCAGAATTTAAAAGTGAAATCAGCGCTGTGTGCATGAAACCATCTGCATTACCATCCTGCCATCTCTTCTCAAGAGCTGCCCCTCGATAACCCCATCACCTTGTTTTCAACCTCTCCTATCAACCGGTATTTAAAGCTTAGAAGTTCACTACACAACTGTGAATAATGATAATGCCAGGCACTTACTTAAATTTGTATTTCATTCTGATATAATGCAACATTTGATCTAATATATTCTATAGAGACAGTATTTACGTAATAGTTTTAAATATTATTTAGGACAGTTCAATGTTGTCTTTAAAAAGTTTGTGAATGCTTATTTTGTGAAACACCTAACATCTCAGATTTGAAAGTGAATACTACTGCTGCTAACAAAGGAGAAAATACAATTCCAAGGAACCAGTTCCATACATAGCTGCTTTTTCCAAATCCAAGGAGCAAACAGATATCCTCCACCCCTTCTCAACTCCCAATTGATTATTTTTTCCTATCTTTAACCAATTTTGTGAAGCTCAATTTGATTTAACCCACATTCTTAGAAGTTTCAGATGCAGCTGTTACATGATTACAAAGAAAAAAGAAAAACTAATGATGGCCAAGGAAGAGTATATTGAATGCTCTATTTGTACACTATGAGAAAACAGAGGCAAAAAACTGAGTTTCCTGCTGCATAATGGAAATCTCAAAAATCATGCAAAATATATCTGGACTTGGAGGTATTACAATTGTATAACTAGAATAGGTCAGTGAGACCATAGACAAAGCTGAAAATAACCTTTCAGTTATAGCCTGGATGAAAACAAACATCAGCTTCAATTTGACCACAAATGAGGTTCAGGAAGAGGAAAAAAAAGTGAACACAAAGCATTAAAAATACAGGAAAAATGGACATTTCAAGAGAATTCCTATTAACTGGAAGCAATCAAAACAATGATAATTGCAATGCATATTATCTAGTTCCACATGCTGATTTTCAGGAGAGACAAGTGGGAGTTTTTGGTTTGGGGTTGTTTTGTTTGGGGCTTTTTTTTTGAGATAGAGTTCTAAAAAGTCATTTCTTATTTTTAGTTACTTAAACATAATAACCACGTATTGGGCGCTCTGCATTCCTGAGTTAATATTTGTTGCAGAAGTCCATCCAATTGCTCTTCCCCCTGCTCCCACTTTCTACTGTGCAAGACAGGAACAGCAATTAAGGACCACTTAAGTTAGTGTATATATTTATTTTTCAGTTCTCACCAAAAAGACACGAGTAACTAGGCAATTCAGAAAATTCCTTGTGAAAGAAAAAAATGCATTTATTAAAAAAAAAAAAACAACACACCAACAAACAAAAAAACCCCACCCCACTGTCTCGGAAATTAAAGGTCCACCTCTTAATTCTTTATGAGAGCATAGATATTCATGAGATGATACTTTTCCTCAGAAACAAACTAATATCCAACGCACAGCCTATTTTTAAAATGTGCTACTCCTCAGGCCCCAGAAATGGGACAATGACGACCAACTACAAAAATAGCCTGATTTGCAACAGAACAGAAATAATGGAAGAGCAAGGCAACAACCTTCTGAATCCAATTTTGTCTTCTATTTTATTTTCTCTTGCAGTAACTGTTGTATTATATTGTTTCCATGCGGTTTACTGGACAGTATAAAAACCACACTGTGACTTAAGTAGAGGATTACAGCAAACATAAAAACTACTTGCCATTTAAACTAGACACAGCTTGAAAAATTCTAGGAAAAAAGAAAGTCACTCCTTAAAGACAAATAAAGAGTGACGTGGTCCCCTGAAAATCTTCTCATATCAGCTCTAACCTATTAATAAGAACACTGTGTGAATAAATAAAAAAAAACTTCCCTAAGATTTTTCAGGACCTACATCCCAATGGAAATGCCAGCAATAGGAAGTAAGTTTGCAGCTTACTCACTCTAGAGTCATTTTGGGACTCTGCTGACAGGTCCTTCGCCTCATATGATTCCGTACCTTGGTCAGCACCAAAGTATTAAATTTTTCAAGCCCTGAGAGAGTGTGTCAAAAACAAAACAGAAAGTCTTAAATATCTTTTAAGACATGAAATAGGCAAAGAGTTGCCCCTTGACTTAGAGAGGTACTTCAGTTCACACTGGTGGAAATATCATAAAATTAAATTTTTATTATTACCTACTGATTCCCAGCTTCTCCGGGCTTACTGTGTATCATGGCAGTCAGCCAAAGTTTTGCCATTCTAAAGCACTATGTAAATCACTGAGCTGTGATAATTAAAGGCAAGAGACAGGGCATTATATATTTTTGTCTCCGATGCAAGAGTTAGTTTAAATTTAATCAAAACTGAGGTTTCAATGACCATAGATCTCGTTTACTCTAGCAAAAGGAAGCAACTTGGATATGAATGAGAACACAACCTTTTCTAGTTGTTTTCCTCCTAAAATAGCCCAGAGAAAACACTGAATTATGTGATAAGAGATCAAGGATTGCAATGCTGATGCCAATTTATTCAGAATACAGCCCTTCAAGAACAAATAGTTTGACCTCGACCTATGCCTGTACCTCTCAGAACAGAATAATGAACACACTTTAACTCCCATTTTTTCCTTCCTCAATGAGTTACCCTTAACATTCAACAAAAATGTAAGACATGTTTATATAAATCTTACATGTTTTTGTTCTATTTAAACATTATGGCACTAGTTCATCCCCAAGGTAAGCCTGCTGAAGTCAACTGACTGAAGTTAATGGACTGATATCACAAACAAGGTCTGATCGAGTTATTTATTGTGCTCTGCATTCACTGTTGAATACTGAAAGGCACAGCTTATCCATCTTTCTGCTACTGCACGTTAGTTAAGCGCTTGTGCCCTCTCAACCAGCTGGCAGTCTAATAGTAATTCTTAGCCTATTCCCATCACGAAGAGCACTAGCACATCCAGGCTGTTTACTAATGACTAAAACAGTTAAAGCTGCCCTTTCATTTTGGTCTCCTCCTCCTCTGGTATTGTTAAGCCTTCTACAGAGTCAGAAGCATACAATTTACCAGCTGTTAGCTTACTGATCAACTTCCTTGGATGACCTAGTTTCTGATGCAGCATCCCTGTATGTCTACCACATGGTTTTGTGAAGTACTCACCACCACAGTAGTCAAGCGCTTCCAAAGTGGACTGCATCTGCTTGGCAAAGTACCTTAACCTTTTTTATCTATGAAAAGAGTTTTCCTCAAAGAAAATCAGATTTTAGTAAGGAGGAAAAAAAAATTAATAAGAAAAGCTTTTTAGACAGCACACTTTTAATATCTTTTTCCTTTCTTGTATGCCCAGAGTCTACACAAAAAGCACCAAATTACATAAAAATGCTTCATTCCGGTCCTCCAGAAAAATCTATCTACATACAAATATGCATAAAACCCACCAGTTTAAGATCCAATTGACATTCAGGCATCTTCTAAACACAAATATCACCTTAGTCTAAGATCTCGCTAAACCCTTAGCAGGCGGGGAGAATAGTGATGCCTTCTTGAAGACATTACAGGCTTTTAATCGGTAGCAATTATAAGCAACACCAGTCAGGGCTCTCTGTTCTTACCGCATCAACAACTATATTATAACAAGCCATCTGCTCTGTGTCAAAGTAGTGAGTAAGGTTCGCTTCTGTGAATCTGGGGCAACATGTGTTCTAGCTTGCATCTTAATTATGGTTTACAAAACACTATGTATGGACAACTACAGAGGTATGTTATTGAAAGCTCCCCAAATTATCTATGATTCTTACCTTTAAAACACAGAAGAATTAGTAATAGTTCCCTGAACTAATTTGTTTGAATCTAAATACATACGCAATAGGAGGATAAACCAAGGCTTTTCTCCTCATACATTGTGACTTTTGCTAGAATCAAATCATTTTAGACTTAAGTCATATTCCAAATCCTAAACTTTCCTGTCCTTGTGTTTTCAGCACATGTGGTCAATACAGCTAGCACATACTACTCACCACCTCCACATGCCCGAGTTTTCTGAGACGCGGAGATGACCTGCCTCTCTTCCCCTTTTGTTTCTCATGTCCTCAGATTGTTAGCTTTTTAGGATAGCTTCTTGTTTTGCTTTATGTATAACACTTCCAGGGAATAGCTCATTTACAGAACAGACGTTTTAAAACAGAGAGTGTTTTATTAAAACAAATTCTATAATGGGTTTTAAAGACCCTCTCACCCCCTCTTTTCATTAAGGTAAAAGGCATGACATTCTAAAGAGATAGCATCAATGACTGACCATGTTATGAAAAGATCTCACTGGTACCATTGGTTATGACTACCTTTAGTTAATGGAGAATTATTTCCCAGACAATTACTAAACTTTTGTAATTATGTCAATCAAAGAATTACTTTGACATTACAAGAAACAGCAAACACTCTCTCCCAAAGACAAACAAGCCAGAAGGTGTTCTTTCTTATTGGGACTCAACATGTTCAACTCAGAGTTGTGGATAGATGTCCATGTCAGCTATGATGACCAATTATTAACAAAAATAATCTAAAAAGGAAAAATTGTTTTTTAAGAAAGAAAACATCTTTTCATTACAGAAAAGAAAAATGACGTATCTTTGTGTTTGCTGTCATGACATGATAAAAGTTAAAGCAACTACACTTTTGGAGAGAAGAGTATAAGAATATAATTTAGCAGGCTCTGTCAGGAGACACAACATCCGCTATTATTAATTTGGGGGGGGGGGAGGGAAATATGCATGTACATACATATTGACTGAATGAAAATTCTGTGCATACAACCTGATGTTAATAGTGATATAGTTCAAAAGTTTCTAGTTATCAGTTATCTAATTACTAAGTCACAATTACAGCACAATGGTAGAATTGTAGATATAACTATTTCTTACAAAGGGTCTAGCATATACTCACAAGACAGTATAGAAAACACAGCTGCTCTACAGGAAGAGAATGAAAGTCCACATAGTCAGAACTATTTCATTCTTCTCAACAGTCTGGGAGACAAATCATTATACAACGCTGAAAGGAGAATCTGGCATTTAGAAAGAAAAGTGCATTTGTCATACAAAACAGCTATCAAGAAAACCATTGTCTTAAGCTACCCATTGCTTGGGCGACTATTCAGCTGAGAGTCAATCAGCATCAACCTGCGACTAGTGATACTGTCACTTAGTGGTGCCAGACACAACTATGGCATCATCTGCTTTTCATATTAACATTCTCATTCAGAAATTAGTTTTCAAAGAACATAATGAATTCTCATCTCCATATAACTATTTCATTGATTACTTCAACAGGCAAGACCATTTACTTATAATAAACAGCCTATCAAATTATACAAAATAAGTGTTGCATGAACACTGTGTAGTATTTACACTACAAATCAAGGATCTGAGTAGCTGGATAAGCGTACGCTGTGCCAGATATTGTCGAGGATCTAAACATCACCATGTTACAGGGAAGTTCAATCTTGTCATCTTGCAAATAAATCTGTTAGTGTGCCAGCTAATCGACAGGTGAGTAACACCTGTGACAGTTTAGTTCTGATTTAGTCTAAATATGTAAGTGATGCTCAAAAAAAAAAATATTTTTTTTTAAATTTAAGACTTTATTTAGAAGCTTGAAACCACTACAAAGCAATGAAACAAGGCAGCCCAGAGAAGGACAAAGGACACTAGTAGAAGCAGAACAAGATGACAGGATACAAAAACTTGTAAAACCTGGAAACTGCCTCCCTGGGGAAAAAAACAACAAACAAACAAACAGACCAAACAAACAAAAAACCCAAAGCAAAACAACAACAGCAAAAAAAAAAAAACCAAAAAAACACAACCAAAACCAAACCAACCCAGTTCCAGACTGCAAAGAACACAGGAATAACATCAGCAAGGGAAACAGAACAGCAGCAAAAGGAAGAAAATTAAGTACAATGGTGATGAATGTAGCATGGAATGAGACTGATGGCCATCAGCTACAGTCTTTATAAAGCTATGTGAATCCTATGAGGGTCTAAGTCATGAAAAGAAACTTGCCACAAATATTCATGTCCAAGCAGTTAAAAATAAGTAAAACTAAGGTACCAATCATCTGAGCCTCTCAAGTTGCAAACCTTTCACAGAAATATCAGTTAAATATACTGAACATGGTACAGCCCAAATAAAAGCTTTCCCAAATTACCTCCAAGCCAAAGGTTTTGAAGCTTTTAATCAAATATCAAAGATTATACTCTATCCTGGCAAAAACTAGTTTCATATTTTAAAAACTGCAATATAAAGAACTGTAACAGACAGTAAGCAAAACTTCTCTCTTCAAAACCCGTGGTATTTTAGACCTTTCCAATACATGCCCCAGAGGTAGGATTAAAAAGTTTAATTAGCTTTTCATGCAAGTACTGAACCAGTTGATCGTATTCACCTTCCTCCCCAAGTGCGTCAGTAAAATCATCAGGGTGCTATCTGCTCTCTGAAGAAGAGACCATTATTGTGATTACCTGCTAACAGTCAAATCTCAAAAGCCTTGGTGTCATGTTCTTAGAACAATGTAGGAAAGATCGCATGTGTGCTTGTATGTTAAGCAGCACGGACCTCAGAGTCTTGCACCCATCCAAACTCTGGACAGAGAACACATCTGTTCCCCATAATCCATTTTCCTTTCTTCAGATGTGAAGAGAATGGACTTCATCCATAATGAACTAAAATCCTTACATTAAGAAACGTAATATTACTTACATTACAAACACTTAAATATACTACATTGGGATATATAACAAATTGTCATAATAGAACAATCTTAACACACTAAATATCATACCAAGAATAAGTCTCTATAAAGGTATTTTACAAAAGTCAGTGCAAGAGAAGGCCAAACAATCTGAAACTTCAAAACAGGGATCAAACACAAGTGCATGTAAGAAAATTTAAGTAGTGAAAAAGTGACTAATGTTAAAAAACACTGGTGTTTTAAGTATTAACTGGAATACATATATTGAGTCAATCTGGTTGCATTATAATGAAAAATTACTCGCATTCAATGCTGCTGTGAAAAATTAAGATACATTACCTGTACAATTCAGTTTTATTAGTAGTGTGATTCTACATACAATATTAATCATCCGCACTTTCACAAAGATAAAAGAAAATCGAGACAGTATTTCAATTTTACATTCTAGAATGCTTGTCAGCTCACAAGTTTCAACTTCTCTTAAACTTCTGAGATACTTCCTTTGCAACTCAAATACTACTGGCATTTTGCAAAAACACCTCTAGCTTTCTCCATTATAAACCAAAGAGTAAACATCCATATACTAGCAAGCACTTCCATAATTATTAATTACAGTATTACTTCTCAGAATAAAAACTACTTACGGAGAATACTAACTTGCAGATGGATCTCTGCACAGGGAACTTCAATGCACGGCAAAACTGTCCTATGTAATCAGTTATTACATTACAATGTAAGAATCCAAAAGTCAACCCAACTAAATCTACGCCAATTTGAGAAGTTTCCAAAGTTTTCAATTTTGCTACATCTAACTTAATTCAGAATTTAAGGTAAAACAAGCTATAAAGAGTAGGCTGTAATTTTGCAACACAGGGGTGAAGTTATAAAGGAACAAAATGGGGGTGGGGGGAAGATAAAGTCTTGTTTAGAGCTTTTCTTGTGATTAAAGTGAAGGAGTAAAAAATACCATGAAAGATCAATCCAAGCATCTAACATAGCTGGAGTCTTATTTTGACACAGTGCTATTCTGGATACCTCAGAGAAAGGAGCTAGATCTTTATGGGAAGTCTCAGTTCCACAGTGCCATAACCGAAGGATGTTTTCCTGCCTTCAATCACTGGTTTTGGTTCTTGAAAATTAACAGCTCTGTTTGACATAAGTCATGACAATCATTTTCACAATGATTCTTATTAAATTACATCTTTGCTCTCACTAAAACAACCTAGTAAATTCTGCTGAATACCTGCCTCACACAATCTCTATGCTCTTTAAATCTTAACAATTCATCTGTCTCACTGTCCACAGACAGTTTATATAGATGTCAACCCCTACAGCACTTTACCATCCTCTTTCTTATCTCAAACGAAGGATTAAGGATATTTTTCATGTCCAAAAAGGTAGTAATTCAGGACGGGGCCCACTCAAGTTTGATCTATTTTGAAAGACTGTATTTAATCAAGAAAAAGTATCATTTTAACCCCTAAACCAGCATCTTTACCCTTGCATATACCTGAATTTCACACTTCTCTTGAATTTAAGGGCTAATAACAATTCATAGCTGCTAAAACCACATAATTTTCTAAGTTAATGTTTCATAGTAAATATAAACATGGCATTTCCACATATAGATAAAGCTGAAGTCAAATACAACTGCGTAAGTCTAAGTTGCACGGAGAGGTTTGGAAGAACATAACTTTGATCTTTCTTTAAATACGGATAATCATTACCACCAAACTCATGCACATACACACAGAGAAAACACGTTTTTTCAGAACTCTGCACAATGGAGCACAAATCCAAATGTTGCTTGCCTACTAATTATTTCTTTTGTGGTTTGGTAACAGCAGTTGTACAGAGGGACGGTACTTGTGGTAAGCTAAACGAGTAGAGGTACAGAAATCCAAAGATTATTTCACCCTACTTCTCTGCTTCACAAGCTACATTCACAGACACTCCTCAGTTAAAGACTTACAAACTTTCCAAAGGAAATTACAATGGTAATTAATGCTGCTTTGTTATTACACTGTTTGTTTCATCAAGGAAGGAAATATAACTGACATTGCAAACCACAAGAGACAGTCATAGTGATTCTTAATTTGTTTTTTGGTTTCTTCCCCCTCTCTCAGTCAACTAAGCTGTCCTCTGTATGGACGGTGTGTCCAACTAACACTGATTCAACAGGAGAAGATTACAAGAGAGGCCACTGCGTCATTTCTCTGTGCTTGGGGACGACCTGGAAGTTTGACTTGCAGCTCCCCAGGCTGCTGCTTCTGCTGCCTCATAACAACAGGCTGAAGTCAGAGTCTCCTGAAGAGTTGTTACTGTTTCATAGAAAAGCATTAATAAGAAAACCAGAGAGAAATATTAATGATGACAGGCCACTAAATGGAACCCCTTCTGTCTCTCCAAAAAACACACACATGCTGTCATACGAAACTCTAAGAAATACGTATAGGAAGAAAAAATTATCCTATAAGCAAAGCAGCAAGATTAACAGTTGGAAGCATAAGTTCATGACAACAGGCCAAAGGCATAAGCCTCAACCTAAGAAAACCTTCCATTCCCATTTTAAAAGCTGTGCTGTACCTGTGCACACTTTGAATAGTTTTAGTTAGACATACTGTCCCTTGACACGGGTGTAAAAGTACTACCCTAAGTACATGCTCTTAGTTTGAGCTTAAGAAAAAAACCCAACAAACATTTTTCACCAGTGTCTTCCACAGGCAGTGGTTCACTGCGTAGAGAATAAAACCAACGAACCATCAGCTTCCAAAATTAACAGATTTCCCTTCAACAGATGTTAAGCACTAACCAAGTTAGAACCATAATGAGCACTCTGTGTTCAGGCACAACCAAAGACCTTACAACTTCTGATAAAGAATGCTTACTAAGGAGAATAACTTTCAGTTATTCCAATGGTGTTTCAAGAATATTAATATCTTTTTAAGATAGCTTCTTTTGTTTTTTTAAAAACTAAAAGTGTGCTCTAGCATAGAAATTTTATTACTACTCAAAATGTTTTTGCCTTTTCTCACATTCAAGTATGAACGCAGCACAAAACACAGAAATATTTAATTTCTTAAAATAACACTGATTGCTTCCCTTTCCATAAAAGCAAGCATTAAGTGTTTCTGAACTATAAATAAATAATATCTTTTAATAGATTAGATCTTTTTATATACAATAAAGGGTTAGTAGTGTTGCTTTGGGTTTTGAACAGTCACAATCACTTTAATTGCTCTTGAAATAGTAAGATTACATTTTTGATGTATAAACTGCAGGTTGTACATCCACCTCAAACTTGTCCAGAGAAATATTTTTAGAGCAAGACAGACCCAGATTCACTGCATCAATAATACATACAGGTTAAAAGGAAAGAGATGGTTAACACTGACCAAGGTTTTCTATTGAAGCCTTCTGCCACTGATCATACTTAACATTCTGAGACTTTCCCATGTGACACTGAGATTTGCTACACTAGTTCTCACTTAAGATAGGGCTTGCTCTGTTTGTCCAAAAAGAGGACCAGAATGAAATGACCACTTCTGAGAGAACTGAAGGGACAGGGAAAACGGAGAAGCACTTCCACATATTTTTTTTTTTTTTAAAAAAGCAACTTTTTAAATTGAAATTTCAGAACAATCGCACCAAGACAAATGGAAATGAATTTAAAGGTCCAGTGGTAAGCCTTGAGTGATGGATCACATGTTCAACATTAACTGATGATCTAGACATAGCTACCTTCTAACTCAAGAGAATAAAATTCATCTATTTACAGTTATCTTGGAAACTATCAGAACACACCATTTACTCCTTCCTGAAAGGGTTACATCTTAAAGGGAAGCTTGGCAACAAGTCATCCTTTGCAGATGTCATTTAACCTGATAGCTTTCTGATAATTAATTCATCGGCCAACATTACTGTCTGTAGATAAGGTTTATTTCCTACTTCAATTCACAATGAATTAGATGCAGCTACATAAAGTAGTAAATACAACTGAAGAAACCAACTATCAGAGCAATACAGGTAAATATACAATGCTGAGGAAATCTTTATATGAACACTACATATCATATTCAGCTTCCCTCATGAATCCTCCTATACAATTAACTTTACTTTTTCTAGGTGGGTAAGTTCTTGCTCCTTGGGGAAAAAACAGCACAAATCACTAGAAAACACATATTACATCACCTTTCCTGTTTGACTGTGACTTGTCAGGAAGCCAAAAACCAATTTATTTCCAGAAGGTGAACAAGAAGTGCAATAAAACACCCTGATGACTCTGTTTAATCTTGTCTCCTCTGAACTTCTGTGATCCTGTGTGCTCTTTGCCCTCCCTGCCTCTTACAACACTTCAGCTTCCCAACAATTTTCTTATCTATTTTCCCAACTTTTCCCCCTTTCAGCTGTGTTTTCTACTTACCAGCACTTATCTGACATTATACATCAAACCACTTTCCCTCAATTTAGTTTCCTACGTATCCGACAATTCATTTCATCTACAGGTAGCTTGGTCTCAACACAATCCAAAGTAATGTTTGCATTTTACCTTCAAACTCTTGTCCCATTTTTCTGCCTTCTGTGAGCAGCTGCCAACTAGGACTTTCATCATTCAGGCACACCTTGCAATTTTCAGATTGCCTTGAATATTTTTTTTTCTCCCCTTATAAACATAGACAGACACTATCCAATTTTTCCTTACTTATCTGTATTGCGACATTGCCTAGAAATCAAAGTCTAACACACTTAACTGTGACCAGAATAAAGAAACTGTCCCCTATAACTTAAGGTTGGCAAGGAAATACGAAAACCCTGTAGACAAACCACAAAGATAGCACTGCTGACTATTATTATGGTCAGCAGTCTTCAAACATCACCTACGTGTTGTCAAAATTCTTGCAGAAATCCACACAAGAAATTCAGGAGGAAAAAATGGAAAATGCTAATTCTCCAGTACACGTATACAATACTCTTTCTGAACAGAATGGGCAGCATGGGATAAAGGTCAAGATATACTCCCTGGATCATTAAATGCATGTGCAGGAGCAGCTGCCATTGAGAGCCAAACAACCCAGCAGAAAACAGGAATGTATGATACAAAGATAAGCAATCTATTTTTCATGAGCTAGGGAAGAAAGAGATAGTGAACATCCATTTATATTAAGAATGCAAACATTACATTTATATCTTTGCAGATCATTCTGGAAGCATATAAAAAGAGTCAGAGAAAAGGAATGCTGCAGTAACTGAAAAATGAGATGAGGAAAACCTCTAGAGTTCTAGCTGTAGGGACAAGTAAAGAGAACACAAGTTACTTAGAGTTGCTATGAAACAAGAATCTGAAAGATTTAGATAAAGATCTCATTAAGGCCTTTCAATCACATCCATTCAGAAATAGCACCCAGATTACAAACCCAAGTGATGATCAGAAAGCTGATACTGCCCACATAACCAGAACAGCGGTAGGGCAGATGGCTTTAGGCCCAGTTCCGTTTGAGCTAATCAAAGATGTGTCAGAGGGGTAGACAGATTTTAGCTGGACCAGGAGACAAGCCTGGACTAGAGAGGTTTTTGTACAGACCTGGCAGCAGATGGTTGTGTCTGTGAACAAGAAAATGTTTGGTAAAGTCGTAGCAGGGAGAGACAAGAATAAAAAAAAAAATAGAGTTAGAGAGTCATCTAAAGAGGATGCAATAAAGACGCTGCAGAAGAAACAAGAGAAAACAATGTTATAGCATCCCTGAAGGACAGACTACCTCAAATCCATTATCACCCCAAAGCTGTAATTTATTGCCACGTCTTGTTCCAGATCTACACCCCGTAGTGAGATATACACATTTATCTCATTGAGATGTTAGTAACAAGTATGTTATTTAGTACATGTTGGACATAGATACATGAGGTAGTTGAAGACGACATTTCTCAGAGATTTACAAGCTTTTGAGCAGGCACAGAAGGAAGAACAAGAAGTTTTAGGTCTTCTTAGTTGCTACTAGCAGAACAAATACATAATTAAAAAAAATGACACCTGAGAAAATAAAACCGCATTTCCACCTTCAAGTAAGCAAGACAGTACTTGTGTTAGTGCGGCAGAAGACATTCTCTTAACTATAAATTAAGAAGTTTTAAGGGAGAGATTAAATACGTTCACAGCCCTTCCACCTTTTTAAAAAGCCAAGGATTAAAAAACACAAAAAACTTTTTAAGAGGTTCCAAGAGAAATAACTATATATGGAACAACACAAAAAGACAGCATCCCGATCAAGGTGGGTTTCCAGAAGTAAAATATGGTAAACCATCTGGATACCAGAAGGAGGTCTTCCAGATTTAATCTCAGTGTAAATCAATTAACTTTAATCCTCTCTTCCATTTCTGTATTTGTGTTCTTTAAATCATTTCTGTTTTCTACTTGAAATGCTAGAGTGTGTTTTTGAGTTTTACCTTAGCCTAGATTTAATTAAAGATCATTTCAAGATAACTTATTAAAAACAAAGCAGTCACCTGACCTAAGGATTTGGCCAATTTATGAAGCAGCATGAATTAACTTCCCAGCATTTTCTGCTGGCTACCCAATAAAGATAAAATATATACTCTCACAGAAGCTGCACGGTGAGGTTTGGTTCACCGTGGGTCAGGGAAAGAAGGAAGCTTTTTTACTAACGATTATGACCAGAAGACTTCTCTAGCAAGCAACAAGATAGTGGAAAGTAAACCTGAACACTGAAGACGTGCAGCAAGTTTGTGAATGGGTCAAAAAAGCTTCATGTAGACAAACGCAAGAACAAAATAAAACCATAATGCCATCAGATATTCTTACAGTATTTTTTTTTCTTTAGTTCAAAACCTCTCCTGTTCCCATTTATGTCCTTCATTCTTTCACCTTTTTACTTAAGTAAAGAGACTGGCTCCATCTTTTAGATAACCTCCTTTTAAGTATTAGGAGGCTGGTGTTAGGTCTTCCCAAAGCCAGCTCTTCTCCAAGCTGAAGAAGGCCAGTTCACTCAGCCTCTCCTCACAGAGGTGCTCCAGCCCAGACCATCTCAGTGGCCTCTAATGAACACGCTGCAGCTGATCAATACATTTCTTCTTCCAGTGTGGTGCAGGAAAAACCATCCAAAGCTGAACACTGTATTCCTGATGCAGTCTAGTAACTACCAAACAAAGGGGAACAATCACTTCCCTTAATTTCCTTGCTTACCCTCCTCCTGGTATCACCTGGGATGCTGTGAGCCCTCACTCCTGGCAAGACATACTGGTGGGTCACATCTGGCACACTGTGCTCCCCAGCCAGTCAGTCCCCAGCATGTACCACTTCCGGAGGTTAGTCCACCCCAGATGCAAAAGACATCTGTTCTTGCTGAATTTTATGAAGTTCCTGCTGGTCCATTCCCCAGCCTGCCTAGCTTCCTCTGAATGCCCTTAAGCAGGTCAACTGCACCTGCAGTTTGGTGTTCACAAACTTAATGAGTCTGTCTCCTCTTCCAGGTCACTGATAAAGATATTAAACAATCTAGGTCCCACAACAGATCCCTGCAGGTCTGCTTGTAACTAACCTGCAGGTAGGAAACCAAACATTAAGCTCTACCCCTTAAGCTTAACGATCCAACCATGAGTTCCCTGTTGAACCAAGTCAGTCTACTGGCTCATCTACTCATTTTCTCAATTATTGGACAGACTACCCCTGTGCTTAAAGGAACTGGAACTTGTGAAAAAGCCCTGATGAAGAAAGCTCAAAAAAAGGGAAGCTTCAGCAGTTTGGCAAGGGGCACGGCGCAGTTTCCAGCTGGCACTGTAGGATGCTGCAGCCTACAGTATCTCCACCACTATCTAACAAAAAAAAAATTAAAAAAAAAAATATCCCTCTTTCTTCTCCTACCATATGTCTGTCTCTATTATACCTGAATTAACATAGCCTTTTCCACAAGCAGACCAGGGGTTTTAGGACTTTTAGGCCAGGCAAAAGTCCAGGGAAGAAAAGCATGTCTTATAAGAATGTTTTCAATTGTTGGTATATAAACCTACTTAAAAATTATTCTCATTTTACTCATAATGCTCTCTTGGCACTGAGAATTAAATGTAAATTTAATAAACCAACCCTTGGATCTGTTTAGAAAGAAAAACATATTGCAGGGAATAAATATCTGTTCAGAAAGTCATTTGGGATTTGAAGGTATTTTTTGTGCTTTTTTATTATTTCTTCCTATAACTACTAAGATTACGAAAAGGTCATTTTAAAAATTCATTAAAACAGCATGAACTTTTCTCTTCATGGCTTATATTTGAAGGGAGAAAGAAAAACCCAACACACTACAGTGTCACTTTCATTAAAATTAAGATCTTCTGAAGCTTCATTTCCCTAGAATATTACCCAAACTCTTTACTGAGTCTATAAAGTTTTATAGGTGGTTTGGGTGTTTTCTTATGTCATAATTTTATTTCCAGTATTGAAATTGTTTCGTTGAGCGACAGGCATGGGTATTTTTTTTCCTGTAAATCTGCAAGGATCAGAAGAGTCACCAGGTATAAGCATTCACATTCCCTTGATATGTAAATATTATAATTGTTCTTTTCTTCATGGACTCATTGCCTGTTTACACTTGGTATTAGAATGAGATAGCAAAACGAACACACAAAAGCAGTCATAAAGTGAAGAATATTATCTCAAAGTACTGTAACATCATCTAAAATGCTACCTGGCAATTTCACAACCTGCTGTGAGGATGATGCTGCTTGATAACATGCAGATGGAGGTATCATACATTTGATGTGACATTATCTGTATGGGAGCAGCACAGGTCCCAATGGTCTTGCAGGATTAAAATAAGAATGTTAGTTGTGTTTTATTACACTTCAGAAAACTGAGAGAGTTTTGTAAACAAAGCCAGGAGAACAAATATTCAAATAAAAGAGTCTTTGTTATATATAAATAGCAAGGTATAGAGACAGTGGAGCATCCACAGTGAAGCACACATTAAGCATTTTCCCAGCCAGGGACAAGATCACTAACTGTTGCTCCTTTTCTCTTCCATAACAAAAGCAAATAGCAATATTCTGTTCCAGAAGATCTTCCTCCTTTCCAGCAATTAGTACCAAATTCCACCAGGACATGTATTTCAGAGATGAGAACCTCTCTTGCAGTATCTGTTTTCAAAAATTTATGAAACACATGCAATGTAGTGTTGTAGAGAACAACTTAAACACAATTTGCACTTTTTTCCACCTCTTTTAGTGTCACTGACACCATTCAGATCAAGACATTTTGATGGTGTGTCTTTTTCCCCCTTTTTCGGGTTGTTTCTTTCAGTAACCTGAATGCTTAAAATAAAACTAAGAACAAAGCAAAAAAAAAAAACCCACAACATTAAACAGTATGTGAGTGAACAAAATGCAGGTTACTATGCATGCAAGGAACAAAAGGTTAACTTCTGACCCAAAAAGATGGAAGGGAGAACATAACATTGCGCATACATTTTTAAAGTACTTTTTCCTGTTACAAACATCAAAAAGAGAATAAGCTTTTCCTTGTTTATTGTTTTTGCCTTACAAAAATCTTATGAACTGCTCCTCTCCAAAGCTTCACACATACAAGAGCCTCTTTTGCATTCAGGGAGAATTCTTTTCTTTGTTTCTATTTAGCTATCTATTGAAGTGTCTTGCTATTTTTAAGTCCCTTTTAACCCCCAAAATAAATTTACTTTCTCTTTCCTACTCTCACCTAAACTACTGAGATGGACAATATTTTTTGTTATTTCATCTAAGCCCATTTTTCAATAAAAAACTACACAATCACAACCATTCTATCTATGGATGAGGCTAAATACCCCAATGAAGAGAAATCAGGAATGCAGAATGATAGGTTATTTTGAAAAAAAAAAATCAACAATTCCTATGCACAGGCAAACTCCTTATCTGCTACAAATTTCAAATCAATCACTTACAGACTTTAAAATACAAGGAATTCTGGTGTAGTTTGGTTGCAAGTTCTTATTCAAAGAGCTAAAGTATCTAATACCATTTTGATGGTCACAAGCCACAGCAAGGGAAATTCCCACTGCACATGCAGATAAACCCTCCCAGTGAAGGTAGTTTAAGCTCTGGCCCTGAAAAGTGGTAGAATCGGCTTTTTTGGATACAGTCAGAACTCAGGTGGACAAGGCTTGAGCAACATGGTCTAAGTTTAAGGTTAGCCCTCCTTTGAGCCACCATCACAGCCAGCTCTGCTTTGAGCTACACAACCTTCAGAGGTCACTTCTAACCTTAAGACTACATGATCTATATTTATATAGATTTTCTTCCTTTTCAGGACCATTTGTATTAAACACATTCCATATATCAAGGCATTGCTAAACCAAGTAGAGCTTCAAAGACCATGTTTGGCAGCCCCACCAACAGGTTTAAGCCCAACTAATAAATTCTGGAAAAATAACTTGTTATGGGTATAGAACGTATCTCTGCACTCGTAAATTTTCTATGAGACTCCAAGATTTAAAAAGGAAAAAATCTTTTATTTTACCTTAACAATTTATATGATAATCTCATTACTACAACTGATAGCTGAAGGGCTAAACAAAAAACATTTTACAGGAGTAGGTGAACACCTCCAATACTTCCCACACACATGCACATTATACCTTTATTGAAACTCATGTCCTCTGTCAGGCCAAAGGAATTTTTATTGCTACAGATTTCTCACTATGCCTCCGATTTATCCCTCCCCCCCCCAAAGCAGCATCAGTAGGGAAGTTAATGTCTGATAAACATGGCACCAGGAATGTGAGACAGGAGTGAGTAAATATTGCATCAAAAAGGTATTAAAATGAAAGAAACTTGTTTCCTTAAGTCTCTTCTTGGTTATTCAATTCCATATGAAGTTTACAACAGCAATAACTATTTAAAATGAAGACTACTTAGGTATTCATGTGCCTTTTACTATTAATATTCAATTCACCAAATAAGTAAAAAAAATTTAAGAGTGCTTCTGTTTTGCCTGACAAGCAACTAATCCTTTAAGCTATGTTCTTTGTTACAATCCTACTTGGAGATTGGCATTGTCTGAGTACAATGGCGGTTACATAAATGTAAGCACACTTGGATCTCTAACATTCAGATAGTTTGACTTTTCATAAAGAGAGTGCATTTTCTGTTATGTCTGAACTTGTGTGAATGCATGCTATCGATGAAAGAGATGCTCCCACTTTCTCCCCTTTTCTGGGGTCAGATCTAGTGAACCTAGTATCATCAGATGAGTGGTTTTAAGCTGGATGTATGGAAAACCTCTGGTGAAATTTCTGGTCGTACTCCATTAAATCACTCAGTGGCCACTTCCTCTTTTGGCTGCATGAACACTAACTAAATCCTATCATAAGGACATGGTGGAAACATGGCCAGTGGAGGGCAAGTGCTACATGGCTAGTCATGTATAGACATAATGACTAGATGGGAAAGCAGAGGGAGAAACTGAATTGCCAAAACAGATCTTTTAGCACAATTTTGTCCACTGGTTCCCCAAAATATTTGAGTGCTTGTTTTGGCTGTCCAGGAACACAGATAAATGGACTGTCTTGCAGTCACCTTATATACCCTGGTTTTAGCTACAAAGCTTCCAGTGAGACTTTGAAGACAAGGGCTGGGGCAAAGGAGATTTTAAAAGCATAGATTTGAGGCCCTTGATCTTCCTAGAATAAGCCTCTGATGAGCTGGGCCAATAAAAGTTAAGCCAAAGCAAACCACGTACAAACAGCAGAGACTGGATGCAATTAATTCTGAAGTTCAGTTTATCCAACTGACACATGCATATAAGAAAAGCAAGCATTTCAAATATTTTGATACCATAGCTTCATTAGTAGCACAGATGTCCTCCATACAATAGCGACAAATTCTTGTTCCCATTTCATATGCTTATCTACACTCTGGAGACACAGCAAAATGCTACTCCATCAAGCGGCACCAAAACAAAGTACTGGTGTTATGAGAGCAGAAAACAAAGCTGGACAGGAGGAGGATATACTGGGGTATTCATACACAACACTAGATTCAGAGGTTTCATACTTTTAAGTGGTGCAGACACCTCTAGCTAGCTCTGTGATGAAGAATAAACAAACAAGGATTTCCACATGAAGCGAAGCCAAATCCTTTCCCAACCCAACGGTATCAACCTGACAGAATGGAATGAGCCAACGAAAGGAGCTTTGCCATTCTAAGAGTGAGTGATCAGACACAGCACACAATGAATTTCATAGAAATCCAAGTAAGGAAAAACAGTGCATTGGCTCAGGTACCTTCTTCAACTGACTTCTGCTAAATTTTACTTGCGCATTATTTTACAATTTGAAAAAAACCAAAACTCCTGTGGAAGTCAGAAAATGAATTTCTAAAACTACATTTTAGAGTTAAAGCCAGCTCTGAATTGCAGTCAGCAAAGAGCTGGTTTCCAATTCTGAATCATTTTCTGCAATTTTTTTTTTCTGAATACAGATTGTTTTGCTGCAAACTGAACAGCAGAATAGAATAATTAACTGACCTGTAACAATTTTCTTTCCAGACTTCCGTAAATACCAATTTTTTTCCTTATCTCATCAGCCCTTATATAATTTATAATTAAGCATAACAACAGCATAACCCTAAAATCTGCCAGGTCACCCTGACACCGCTATTGAATTGGTTTATTTACCATGAAGACAACGTTTAAAAAGGGCAAATGATTTCAGTAAATTCTACTGGTCTGTATTACCATCCCGAAACGCTCATCTAAAAGAAAATAAAGTTACAAAAAGCTGTATCATCTCCCAGGGTCAGATAAAGAAAGGAGAATGCCAGACAGATTAACTAAATGCCACTTGGGTTAGATGTCAATAGGATTAGAATGGACTTTGGGCTGTCGCTAGCAAATACATCCACATGTCTCACAGAGGGTTCGGTGAGAAGGCACATGTCTTGTCCTGTGGAGCAGCTCCAGACCTAAATGGGAGAAGATGAAAGCACAGACTAGAGGAGTGCAACAGGGGAAAGGTTTCAAATACATTCCTCAGCCAGAGACTAAATATAAGGAAGTGTCAGACAAGCTAACGGAGTCTCACATCAAAATAAAAAAGCTTTTTTGTCAACTCACAGAAAGCCTACTGTGTTCTTCTTAAATGCATGCCTCCCTCCAGGCAACAGTGCAAAACGGACAGCTGGCTAAACCCATCCAGAAAAACAAATAAGCTTCTGGTGTACTTAACAGATGGTGGCACAGGTTATAAAATTGGTCTTTGCTTCAGTCTCTGAATAAAAGAAATTTAATGTAACTGAGATACAATATTTAAATAGCCTTAGAATATTTCTCAAATGAAAAAACTAAGCACCTATTGTAGCACATGCACTTATGTCTAGAACAAATACCGAGTTTCTATAGATTATATCCTAGTCCACATTTTTACTGCCTAAGAAAAAATCTCCATGCTCAGAAAAATGAGTTTTAGGGTTACTTTCTTGTACCTCAAGCAAAAAAGTTAGATGCATGCCAAGCAAAAAAGCTAGAGGATGCCTGAACATTAAGTTGCTTATTAGGGAAAAAAAAACAAACCAAAAAAACCCACCAAAAAAACCCCAAAACCCAAACAAGCCAACCAACCAAACAGAAACGAAAACCCCTTCCTCTCACTCATATATCCATGAAGCTGCCTTCTATGTATAGTCCTTTGGCAGGTAATGCCATGACACTACATCAAATTTTCACAGAGAAAAGAATAATCCCATCATCTTTGTTTTACATCACAGGGTTTGGGGGGAAAGGAGATTTGTCTGTTTTAAATAACAAATACAGTTCCCTTCTACTGCTTTATGAAACAAAGTCTTAACCTTGTCACGTGACATAGAGAAAGGTGAAGGTATCTTCTCAGACAACATTATTTTGCATTAGGGATTTTTCTTAGACTTGCAAATAAACATCCATCAGTCCTGTGACCTCTTAACCAGCAGGTTCAGTGCCACAAAAATCAAGCTCAACGTGGGGTCAAGCTACTATTAAAAGTAGCACAGCCCCATATTTCACCAATTTAAAAGCAAAGCAAAACACAGAACATAACTGCAACTTTTCAGTCTCATTTAAAAAATCTATAGTATTTGTACATGTTTTAATATTAAATTTGCTCATTTACAGAAACATTCCTGAAAAAGAAATAGGAACATTACCAAACTTACAAAATCCAAATAGCTGTCATTACAGATTAGGCAGTCAATTCTCCCTACATACGCAGCATGCTGATGCTACAAACATGCACGATACTTTAGAGCCATCATCAGTTAGGTAGGCTGACCTTTTCTCTAATACATTACATTGGGTGAAAAATTCTATTCCTACAAAAATTAAACCCTAAAATTTAACACTGAATAGAATACTTTGCACATTCTATTCATAGATATGTAACTATTAATCTAAAAATAATTGATTAATCATCAGTCTACACAGAGGAGGAAAGAGAAATTAACAAAGACATACACGTGCACAGATTTGGCAATATAATGCTTTCTACAGCACGGAAATCCAGAAGTAGGTCACAGCTTTATCCTACAGATCATTTTCAGCTTAGTTTGAACAATAAAAGTCTTTTGAATAAACTGCCTGCATTCAACAATCACGATACGCTCATCCACAAATAGAAGCTGCATTATAAAGTGTAACAGCCCATGCATCCACAGCAGAAAATGGATGCAGTTGAACGAATATACTTGTGGGCTGCTAGTTCTTTGCTTCTTTATACTTAAAATTATTTTTTAAAAAAATGATACTATCTGACTCTTCAGGTCAAGTGTTATTTCCAGGGTTCCTAATTTATCAATTCTACTTTGTAAGTTTTTGATTGATCCCTGAGTAATGAAATCTAGCTACCCAGAAGAGGTCTGCTAGAAGCACAAATGCAAAGATTAGTCTTGTCAAAGGAATGAAGACTATATTTAGATATATAACTACTTATATAGTTACCATATAAAGATTCCTCTACATGAAATTCCTCAAAATAGGAAGTATTTAAGCAAAATAAGATGTAGCCTTTAAGTATGCAGAGACAAAACATGTTTAGTTTCAAGATAATCATGAAGTAGCTTGGATATTGTTTCCTCTTTTACAAACACTACAACAATTAATGCTGGAAAAGTTTCATTTATGATCATTAGATTTCTACCTTAGCTTATAAAAAAACAAAATCAAACAAAAAACAACAACAAAAAAACAACAAACCACCATACACACAAAACTAATATTTCAAAAGTTAAACTGAGCCAAAACAAAAGTGCTAATATGAAACAGCATAAAGGCTTCATTCAATAGGTATTTCAACCTTTAGCAATACACAAGTATCAAAAGCTGCTCTCCGAAATACAGATGTAAAATGTATTTATCAAATTACAGGTATGACATTTACTCCAGTATACAATAGGAAACTTTACTACAGCAATGACAACAAGCTTCCCTGCATTCCTACCTTATATAATGCCAAAGAATCTTCATTATTTAATTATGTAAGCATAAATTTTCAACCCACTCATATTCACTTCTGCTCTGAGGATATGAAATATCTTGCAAACATTTCAGGCCCAATGTCAAGAGACACCTGTCAAGGTTCAAGTAGTAAGCTTCTTTCTTTTAATCTAATACAAAAAACCCACCCATATCTGACTTTTTTTGCAAGACTGATTATAAGAAATTCAGTATCATTAAAACAACATAGCATTTGTATAGACAGTGTTCTTTCTTTCCTACTCCACAAGTGTGATTACACACTTTTGACACTAAAAACATACCACATTTCTGCTGTGATGTTTAGAATAGACCATTCGAGTCCAATTTTATACAATGAATTACAAAGAGGATGGATAACGCACTTTCAAGAACTTCAGACAATTTTCAAAAATTAACTCAGTTGCGTAGAAACGTTCATTTGCTTGGTAACTTGAATTACTTTTAAACTTACTGTGATAACATGTATAAAATTACATTTCCTTCTTTTTAGCAGGTTGTATACAGCCACTTCAACAGGATCACATTTGGCAAAAAGATTTGCAATCACACCGTAAATATTTCACCACAACAAGTAGTAGCACACCTACAACTATTCAAATTCCCACATAGCTGTAAATAGGAGAAGATCTACTAAGTTAAGAGGAAAGAAATGTATTTTTGAATGCTGTAAAATTTTCTTTCTATTGCAGCATTCACAACTGTAGATGTGGAAGTTTTCTGTAGGAAATAACAAAGCTGGTAGCACTGTGATTTAATGTAAACTAAAACATTTAATGATTTTGAAGTGCTACTTAATGAATTTAAGCTAGGAAAAGACAACCTACCAGAAAAAACACAGAAGTGTTGCAAATGAGGTTTTAGAAAGCCCCAACAGCTCAAAAGAATTACCTAAACATATACATTTAGTGCTAATTTTAGGCATTGTGAAGTGTTCTTGCCATACATCGCAGCTGCTCCTCCCGAAGGGCACAGGGTCTCCCATACCTCATGTGTCATAGCCGTCTGCTCTCTCTGCACAAGCCAATGTGTCCAGGATGGCCAAACTGGCACTAAACACCATGTTTAGGCAACTGAATCAAGTCTTTGAAGCCTTATCATTTTAGAGCCTATATTTGGTAATGTAAGATTTACTTTTGCCAGAAAGTGAGATAACGTTTCCACAGACACATCTCAATCATTTTTCCCCCCAGCAAAGTAACACACGCTGCTTTTCTATCTCCGCTCAGCACCAATACTGAAAATACAAATACTAAGGGACAGATTTGGATATATTTATGTCTGGCAGGCAAAGGAAGGGTGAGGATGTCCTTCATCAGAAACCTGTTATCATCTCTGACACATTAAAGACTTCATTAAATGGAATTTAATCACTAAAAGTACAAACCCATGTATGGTTAAGAGAAAATTATGACGACTCCTTGGCTATTTCTTGCTGCCCCTCATGCTTGTATAGCAAATTACTGGCCATAAATAAGCCTGAAGGCTTTGACACAGCTATGTTCAGCGCCTGTACCTTTGTCACTAGACGGTTGTGTAATCATGATTTGGCTTCTCTCTGTATTCCTTTCAGCTGCTACCACCACCCACCCTACAAACTGCTACCACAGTCCAAAATGTCCGCAACAGAAAGTGAAAGCCATCTTTTCCAGCAACCCAGCAAGAAGTATGTTGAAACAATTCAAAAGATTTCTCTTCCCTACCCCAACAGCTCCACAAACGCTCCAGGGTTAGCCAGAACAGCTTCAAATAGAGCACCACAAAACAACTGTTCGCTTTACACCAAAGTTAAAGACAGAACAAAAAATACAAGACTACTATATTTTAAGATTCTGAATAAGTGACTTTTGCATAGGAAATTTCAATTTCCCACAACAAAGAGCTGTGGTTCTTCCTAAAAAACTATATCCTGTTTTTTGGAACATGCTGCAATCTGATTTTACAAGAGAAACTATTATGTGACACAAAAGACTGCAGAAAATGCTGTGTTTATTCAAGTATAATTGTCTATCTTCCATCCCCTGCAAAACGTCTAGTAAAAGAAAAACAAAGCTTCAAAACTGTACTAATAGAGGCACTAACAACACCAACTTTCTTCCCCTCTTCATTTCTATATGCTCAGTATTACAGAATTATGCTTCTATTTCTATATGCTAAGAAATACAAGATAAAACGAAAAGGTTAGTTTCTCTTTTTTCCAGAAGGGAATCACAATGGGGAACAAAATCACCTCCTAACCACATGTTCATTATAAATAAAATTCATAACCTAGGACACTTATTTAAGCATCAAAGTCAGGACAAATACACAGCAACAGAACGAACTATAAAAGTAAGGAAACTATTTACCTTCACTCCACCTTATCTGGCATTAGTCAGCACTCTGTATTATTCACTTTGGTGCCTTTTTTTTTTTTTCCCCCCAAGCTGAGTTTGAAACTTACCAAGTAGCACATTTGCAAATAAAGGCACTGACTGATAATCATTCTGTGCTCTCTGGATAGGGCAAGCTGTCTTTCCCACATTTAATTTTCAAAAAAGAAAAAATTACAGAATTTAAGGGAGATAATTTAAGAATAAAACTAAATCCCCAGGTCCTTGAACATCGGAAACTCCTGTGGATTTGTCTTCTCTTGAGATTGCTTCAGATTTAAACTGATAGCATGCTATTTGAAAAGTAGGAACATGAAAATTGACAGCTATATTAAGGTAGTATTTGATAATAAAGGGGTCAGAATTTCACTTCCTTTGAAAGATCAACAAAAACATGTGATTCTCAATCAATAATAAGAGTTGAAAGAAATACTAATGTAGCCCTACAACAACACTGGCATGAAAACCAGCTTCCCTTAAAACATTAGCCTCAAAACCTGCTTTTTACAAGTTGTTAACAAATATGGTTACAATCGTTCTCCAAATGTTCTTGGGAGGTCTCACAATGTATAAATATTTTATTGACTTTTGCATCATTTTAATTCGCTGTCCACAACAAGCCTTCTGGAATAAAGCCTCCACTTCAGCAAAGAACACACTACCTTAAATGAAATGTTGGTACAGTCACGCAATACAACTACTCTGAACAACCAAGACTGACAGACACTGAAGATGCACCAGACCAGAACTGGCCAGTGAAATTCCAACAAAATTTGACTAAAATATACAATGTCATTAAAATAAACAAACAAACAAACACCACAACAAAACCCACAAACAAGAAAATCTTGATGTTGTTTGAATTTTGTTTGTCTGACTGCAGTTCAAACAATTTTCCCTGCAACTCTGCTGCAGAGTTATCTAGTATAGAGTATACTTAAGTGAAATTACATTCCACAATATCTAGAGGTTTTGATAAATAACCTCTTCTCTCACAGATCTTCCAAAAATAAATTGACTTTTATTAAGAACTTGTCAAGGAGACTAGTATCACAGGAAAGCTCAAAATTAATTAAGGCCTATCTTCCAAGAAAAGTTTGAGCAATACAGGAAGGTAAAGCACCGATCCAGTCCCTGAACAATACGGAAGTGCCGAATAAGGAGAAGAGAAAAAGTACATGGTTCTGGAAGAAGAAACAATTATGCATTTATACCACAGGACGGATAAGTGTTGTTGATCAATCAAGTATTGTACTGACTGGGTTTGTACTTCATTTTACAAGTGAAGAGTTCCCTCTTAAAGTGAGTTTTCCATATATGACATAAATAGTGCTATAGCACATACATCATACCCTCAGTGGCAAAAAAAAACCCCAAAACCCAAGATAAACCACATTTGCTTAAAAGCCACAAATCTCTACTGAAAGAGACAACCTCAGCTTAAAAGTGCCAGGTTCTTTATAGAGAGTTTTTTTACACTCTTCATAGTCAGTTCAGGGAAAGATACAGCTGTGGCTCTGGACTCCATTACCACCAAAGCTTTACAGATTCTCCATTAAAATCTTTCCAAGTCCTGCTTACCTCCTGTAGTAAGAGCAAGGAGCACGTACACTACCATCATCAAGCGCCAGCATCAGAGTGCTGGAACAAGAGGTATTCTGCACCTGCGCTGTAGCCCTCCATAGGGATTTCCCTGGATATCCACAAAGCAGAAGAAATGGGCACACAGGGCCCATTTTCATTCCCCTAAAAAGGGGCACCTAGGAGAAAGTTAAAGTCCCCATCATCCCAGCTGAGGTGAGTGATGACAGTTCATTGTAAAACCACATGCTTCAACCCTCCTTTTTACAATGAATTTGGAAATGGGTGCATTAAAAAGAACACGGCCAGCACGTCGAGGGAGGTCATCCTCCCCCTCTACTCTGCCCTGGTGAGGCCACATCTGGAGTACTGTGTCCAGTACTGGGCCCCCCAGTTCAAGAAAGACAGGGAACTACTGGAGAGAGTCCAGCAGAGGGCTACAAAGGTGATCAGGGGACTGGAACACCTCTCTCATGAAGAAAGGCTCAGAGACCTGGGTCTGTTTAGCCTGGAGAAGAGA
This sequence comes from Stercorarius parasiticus, assembly GCA_013396915.1. Taxonomy (NCBI): domain Eukaryota; kingdom Metazoa; phylum Chordata; class Aves; order Charadriiformes; family Stercorariidae; genus Stercorarius; species Stercorarius parasiticus. Next base: position 11,233 of record VWZL01004236.1, on the reverse strand, counting down.
AGACTGAGAGGGGATCTCATCAATGCTTATGAATATCTAAAGGGTAGGTGTCAAGAGGATGGGACCAGACTCTTTTCAGTGGTGCCCAGTGACAGGACACGGGGCAACAGGCACAAGCTGGACGACAGGAAATTCCATCTGAAGAGGAGGAAAAGCTTCTTTACTTTGAGGGTGACAGAGCACTGGAACAGGCTGCCCAGAGAGATTGTGGCGTCTCCTTCTCTGGAAATACCCAGAACCCGCATTGATGCATTCCTGTCCAGCCTGCTCTAGATGAACCTGCTTTGGCAGGGGGGTTGGACTAGATGATCTCCAAAAGTCCCTTCCAACCCCTACAATTCTGTAATTGTGTGAAAAATTAGAATTTTTGCAATCCTTACTACTGAAGAAGCATTACAGCCCACCACTTGACTCCTCTGCTACTCTGTTCCGAGCACCTACACTCTTCCCCTGAACCACCTTCTGCAGGACTACAGGTAAGAAGAACCAATTCAAAGGCAAACATGTCCAAGCTAAAACAATTTTGCAAATACCCGCTGCCACCTTCACTGGAGCCCTCATCACAACCCTACTTACAGTTTACCTAGCATTCCACCCACTACAGTGCTTATTTTGAACCTCCACATAATTTTAAACATATGTAATTTGGAAAAAAAATTACCCATTTACAGATTTACATGAAATTCCAATTCGTATGAAACTATATTGGCCAGAAGCAGTAAGTAGACAGAAATCAAACACAGTTGCAGTTCCTCTTTAATAAGAGCTCCTAGTCACCTTGTCATTAGTTACAGGAACAAGATCCTCAAGACAAAGTCGAATTTCTCAGTAACAAGCTGTTCTTTTGGTGCCAGATCTGACATATTGTACCTTAAAAGCCCGGTCTTGTGTCTAGATGACTAGAAATACTCAGTAGCATCTTTTTTTTTTTTTTTTTGAGAGATAAAAGCTTCCCTTCCTTTGTACTTGAGCTTGAAGTGAACTAGCATAGAACTAACAGACATAAAATACTTACCACATCTTTAAATTATAAAGGTAGCCTTTAAAATAGCTTTTCTTCAAAATACATAGTATGAAGAACACATGTTACAGCACATTTTGATACAAAAATCTTTGAATATTCAGGTCAAACAATCCCTATACATTTTTATGGCCAAAGGTAACATGTCAGAAAAACCCCACCTTACAAACATGAAGTTCCTGACTGGAGATACAATCAAACTAAAATGACTCCAAGAAATACTACCATGACCTTTGTGTAACACAGAAAGCAATACATCTCCTTAGGTGTTCACAAGAACAACTAAATCACCAATTCCAGTGTGCCAACCACGCTAACCAGTGCAAGGCAAGGATTTACTTGCAGCACTACCCACACCAAGCAACTATCAGGGGGCAGCTACAGCGTGTACATGATGCCACACCACAATTAGTCCTGCTTAATATAGGACATAGCAGTCCAACAGTTAAAATTCAGAATATTAAGGCAAGTAAAAACTTAGGGAGTCCTCGTAAGAGAAAGCACACAGCTCTATTGAGAGAACAGCTTTTTAATTACATGTGTAAACACACAGTAATACATCCTTCTCACCACTTATGTGCTGTAATAAGGGTATTGGAAGTTATTAATTTTGTGTGTGATTTCATGTTAATTTCATTATTACTGAATTATATGGAGTTAGTGAATGGGGATTTATTCCTCTCACTTAAAATCTTTTAATAAAGTTTTCTGAAGGCTTGGGGTTTATTGCCAAGAATAGCTATACAAGTATACAAAGCATAAACCGCTAAAACATGCGAGTCCAATTAAGTTTGTTTCCATCACAGATCAATAACCTAGATTCAGAAGTGAGAGCTAAGCTTTCACTGTCATACGGCACAGCTGTTATGATGTGTAACGGATTAAAAATATATTCTTTCACAGGCAAAATGACATAAATATTCGGATTTAATATGACCTAAGTAATGTGTCGTGCATCAAATACAACCACAGAACACTATTCCAAGATTTAAGTTTATTTTGATGTTCATGTTACTGCCGATACACATATGATTCTATAATTAAATATATGTATATAAAAATAAAAAAAAATACTGTAACTAGGTATTTCAGGCTTTAAAAGCATACGAAGGTATGTAGTCAGTCCCTTACAGCATATAAAAGATAAGCATGTCTGAAAAATGTCAGACAGTATATAATCTTAAAAGAAATACTGAAAAGGCCTACTATTTTAGAAGAATTATTTTATAGTAATATAATTTAGAATAACATTCCTGAGGTTTACTAGCATATGCCACATATATTCACATGCAGATTGGCACTAATCTACCTCTAAGAAGAGACTCCTAAATTTACACCCCCAGCTACGAAAGACTTTTGACTAACACTGCACTTCGCTATTTTATCACTATTCCATTATTTCTCCATATTAAAAACATATGTCAGATTCCGGAGACGGATTAAGTAGTACCATCTAGAATATATGTTAAGTATCAGAAACAGATTACAGTGATGTGGATCTCTGCCAGACCACAAAGCATTACCATATCATAACTCCACTGAGGAGACACCAACCAATGCTACAGCATATGACTTTGAAGCACTCTTCTTTTTCAGATGAAACACATTGTTCTTTTCAATCTCTGAAAGAAAAACACATTTAGTTTCCCCGTGTTTATTTTGAAATTGGTACTACACTTTTATCAAGTGCTTGACTGAATTTCTTATGCAACATGAAACAGCGCATATCACATGATGAAGATCACAGAAGAGCTTCCAGAAGAGCTCAGGACCACCCTTTAAAAAAAACAAAACAAACAAAAAAAAGCTAAGCTTTCATTCCCATCCAAACTGCCAATAGATTCACAGATTAAAATCTGGATCCTCAGCTGCAGCTAAAGAGCACTCCAGGGTAAGACCACCTTTGTTCCTCAGCAGTGGTCCAAGTCACTGACATAAATTAGATTAGCCTGAATGCTAATCTGTGCCAGCTCTCAAGAGGAACCGAAACCATCACAGTAGGTAGACACCAACGCAAACATTTCCAGATTGCATCCCCGTGCTGTTGAACATGAAGTACCATTTTGGTATCTCTGTCCCACTAAGGCATTAATTCGTTTTTTGGTAATAGAACAAACCTACTAAACTCCTAGGCAGAACCTCTGGTTCTACTTGGTTAATTTATATGGGATACATGAAACTCAAGGAGTTTCTTGCTTGTTTCTGTCTCCATAACAACAGTATCATGGAATACAGTCTCAGTTAAACTCTGCCACAAACTTTCCATTTAACTCTAAACTGAATTTCCCAAATAATTTTAAGTAAAAAACCAAACCAAAACAAACCCACAAATGTAATCCTGTCACTAGCAAGCTATTTTAAAATTTCTTTACAGAAAGCAGAAAAGACAAGACACTGATGGCAGTGTCACAATTGTATAACCTGCCAAATCTTCATTTTACACAAAGTTTCTATTTGTGGAATAATATACACTACATTTTAAAATCGGATTTCAACATACTTGCAGTCTTAATACTAATTGAGATAGCCTTCACTGTGGATGGTTTACAAACAGCAACAAATTTATCTGCTGTCAAGGAGCTAAACACAATCCCAGTCAGTGACCACAAAATATACCAAATTTCCACAAATACGTAAGAGTACTCAGCTGCAAACATTTAAGTATTTCTGCAGAACTATACTTTTGAGGCCCAGCAGACCTAAAAACAAGACGGTCTAAACTTTTTCTTTAAGCGTTGCTCTCAAAAATAAACAGACCTCCTAAATAATTTTCTCTACATTCTTAGAAAGCCTGTTAGCAACTTCTCTCTCCCATCAAATTTCTTTTTGGATACAAAAAAAAAAAATAGTATTGAAGCACATAATGGTATTTGCAGAACCCCAACTGATGCCTCAGCAACTTTTTTTTTTTTTTTTAAACAATTCTTGCAGGGTGTTGATTCTTCATTCTTTTCTTCCCTCAGTATTCCCTCCCTATCATTGCTTTCAACACTTAGTGGCACATCTGTGAATTTAAATTTGTCTGGGAGGTATACCAAGTGAAAAATGTTCCAGTCATTACTTTAAGATGTTCTGCAACATGTGTATAACAAAAGCTGTCAAAATTAAAAGTTGTCCTTCTAGCAGAATTTACAGGCTAATATTTAACAATCGCTGAATTTCAAAAGACAGACCTCTAAATTATGTTAAAACTGACAAAGAGCCAGGGTCTCAAAGTTTAGATTGTGATAACAATGACATTAAAATTTCTCATTGACATTGTGCTCATTTTCAATAGCTTCTAAAATGAAAGCACTGCGCTCAGTCATATCCCTTTAATAATTATGGTGAGTTAAAGTTTATACATGCAAAATCGCAGCAGGGAAGGCTTGAAGGCTTGCTACTTCAGTAGTCTCAACTAATTGCTGCAAAAACAGACTTAACGCAGAAAAGAGTATTGATCAGCAACTCTGCTGCCATTCTAACCATAGTTAAAATGAGAAATAACCAAGATAGTGGATCCAATACTGTACAAAGAAAAGACTGAAAATAAACTGTACTATGTCTTTTACATAAAACCACAAGAATGATTAATCACATTCCAGATTATTTCGGGATTCCTGCTAGCTAGAGTAGCACTCACAGGCTGAGTCAGAATGAGCTCTCCATTCTGCTCAGTATTGCATAAGCACAGAGAGAGACATCACCAGAAGCTTACATTCTGACTTTTACTGAGAAAAAAAGCTGACTGACCAGAAACATAAAGCAAGAAATTCCCACTTACTGCATATACCATGACCACGGCTTTCAACATTCACAGAAGTCATACTTAGAAAAAACTCTCAGTTAAAAAACAGAAAAGCACGCCCTTAGTCATTTAGTTTACAGTATCATAAAGGTATTGCTTGCCAAGTCTGCTGCAAGGAGCACAGACAGGCTAATTTCCTACTACAGCCCTAAGTCAAGCCAAGGAAGAGAACTATGGGCCTCAAACGATCTAAAATTTAAGTTTAGATATGCACAGACAGCAGTCACAAGCTCCAAGGTGAAATACAGAGTGCAGGTACCTGAAGTCGTCCCTAGTTCCACAACTGAGAGCCGCAACTTCAGTCCCGACTGAGCTGCCCAGTTCCCACAGATGACGTCTGGCAATTTTTTTTAACATGCAGAATTCAATGTTCCTGCTGTAGAGGTGATCATTTTACTACACTTGAACACCCAGCATTTGTTTTTTGTCTCTCAGTCCTGCTGGAACCTGCCAGCAGCTACTGCTGGCTTCCCAGCATTCACAACAAGGGAGGAGTTAAATGTCCTTCAGTACACATCCTCTCCAGTATTTCATGGAGTTAGACAACAGAAGTAGAGAGAAACCAATTCAGGTAACAACAACAACAAGGGTGGGTGGCAGGAAGGAAGAAACAGTTTATACTGCCAGCCTACACTTCCATCCGAAGAACAGTGCTGCACCAAGGCCCAGCGTAAATATCAATCATTATCTCATCCACAGGTTACAGCCGTTTGTCCCTGAAAAAAATGAGACAAAGGACATGCAAACATTGTTTCAGAGTATGTTTAATGTGTTCGGATGCTGTGGAATTTCCACTACAGTGTCATACATAAAAATGCCAGTCATCAAGATATTTCTTTTTGGTTGTTAGATAAATAGGTAAGACATTTTTTAATCTGTGGAAGAAAAAAGGTGGGTATGGGGAATAGTAAATACAAATCATTTTGAAGTATACCCAAATACAAACAGTCAACATCAGCATGGACAAGTTTATCCCTGGCCACTGCTGCAGATAACAAAGAAGGAGGTTCTTCAGCTTGTTACAAGAAACACTGCAATATGCTACAAAGGCTGGCTCAAAAAAGCTGCACAATATAAGGAGTCAGGAATGAGGTTCTTCAAGCTCTTCTTTCTAACACAGATCCCTCCAGTTCCTTCTCCAAAAGGAGGCAAAAAACCCAAAACAAAACATTGAGAATGACAAAGGATAGGATACTTCTGTTACAATCAGCAAATAGTGAAAAATCGAAAAAGGGAAGAAAAAATATCTGTACAGAAGAACCTGATAAGCTATTTTTATCTAAGAACGTAATGAATTAGAAGTTTCAACATGCAGGGGTGTGCAAAAATACAGAGAAATAATTAGACCTTTATTATAAAAAACTTAAGGGACTAATTTACAACTGTATGTACAAAAGCTACTAGGGATACGATAGTTTTCGAAACGAAGAACGTGTATCTACTGAAGGCAAAAGGAGGAGTTAAAATAGAAGAACAGAAATGCATGACATCTTACATTTTGTTCCAATGCGTTAAAATGAGGGTATTGAGTGAACTATGAGTGAACAAAGTATTTTCTTTCTATCTTCCAAGTATATTATAATGATACTGCACTTATTATTCTTAAATTAAAGAATTGTTTAAACTGAATGATGGACAACAAAACTCAGATGCCATACAACCAGCTACTCCTTTGAGTCCCTCCTTTCTGAATCTTATTCCTGGATACCGAGAATCCCCTAGTGATGTAGCATCAGTTACACATCCATCCTTTTCCCCTGTTAGCCTCCATTAGTATGTATTAAAAAGTCCTTATGTATGTTAAGCTATTCAACAGCATTCTATACTCTATTTCCTAAAAAAAAACACGTACATACACATTTCCACTAAAGATGTTGACACTAACAAGGTGTGAACTGAGCAGGGTTTCTATGTGTTATTCTTCTTCCAGCTGCTGCCCCCTTCTAACATTGTCTATGTATACGTTTTAGACCATAGCCTCCATCCTCTTGCACGTCTACAAATGTCTCACAGCAAACGTTCAGTTTTATTAAAAATAATCTTTCCCCTACTGCCCAGATCTCTTAAGTATAGCATATGAATTCAATAGCTGCACATAATAACATTTAAAACCTTTAACTGTTTGATAGATTTCAGTGTTCTGCTGTTTATCAAATGCCAAATAAAAAAAAAACCCAAAACAAAACAAACAAACAAAAAAACCCCACCATGGGCCGAAAGCATCGCTCCCAGTTACTACTCAGACAGAAAAAGAATTTGATATCTTAGAGGGCATGCAAAGAACTGCCCAGGAAGAAAGTGCTGGCAGAGCCTTTTTGTACCTAGATAAAACACACCGATACAGGAAACAGTGGACACTTTTCAGTCACACAGGCCCCTAACTGTGAACTTCCAAGATCCTTGAAGAATTATGTCTGTAAAGAAGTATCATAGCCACACAGAATTCGCAGATACTGCTTCCCAGATTCTTGTGGTAAATCCACCGAAATAAAGGGGATTATTCAATTGAGTAATAACTTCTGGACTGAGCATAGGATTTTCATAGTTTTTTTTTTTTTAAAAACAGCAGTTAGCTAAAGCATTTAAACAAATACCAAAAAAACAAAGTTATTAACTTCAAGTCCATAAACCACCTCATGTCTCTCTATTATTACAAAAGAAATAGAACTTGCAAACAGCCCTACTGTTATTCACAGTCAAACTCTAGCTGCTACCAAATGGCAATACCTGATGAAATTATTGAACATATTCAGAGATACCCTGTTGCCACCACAATTGCCACTACTTATGTGAAAAATTAAACAAAATTAGGCCCTAGATAGGCAGTACAGTCTTCAAGCTCTGGCCCATACATGTCTAGTCCTAATCAAGTTAACGAAACTACTCAAGTACAGAGGTCAATACTAGCAGGTTTCATTCCAGAAGTGGAGTTTTAACCTGTAAGTAGCACACATTGCTAAGGAATAATGCATCATCAACTTACAATACCCGGAATGTAGTGTGTCACTATCCAATTTATTAGTGGAATGCAAATGATAAAGTACTGTGTTAATTATTTAAGAAGTGATGTTGAAATGGTTAGCTAGTAAAATCTGCTGTAGTTCTGGGAAGAAATCAACTAAATGTCAGAGAAAAGGAGACTGGGTCAAGTTATGCCTACATACAAGTACAAACCTTACTGAAAATTTGATAATTTACTATGAATTTATGTATAGTAGATCCTTCTCAAAGGTGTGGCAGGAAGACAAATTAACACATTTTTTAAGAAGCAGCAATTATAATAGTTTTATTATTATTATTATTACGAGAGGGTTAGTTCATGAATCTGACATAAGTATTATAATAATTATGTTTCAAACTGTTTAAGTAATTCATCGCAGATTTACTAACTGTGATGGAGTCACACTCCATCACACTGATGCCAACTCCTACAGAAATGGGAAATAATTTCTGTATATGCAAATTACATATGGGTGGGTGGATAAAAGAAATGCAAACTGCAAAATCCTAAATAAAAACATATATGAACAAGGTGACAGCCTGCAAAGTGCTCCTCTTTAAAGAGCAATCAAATAACAATCCCATTTTCTTTCCTGAACGAGCTCCTTTGAAATAAAGAGGATAGTGACAAAAGGAGACTCAAAAATGCTCTTTTTACAAAGTAATAAATATTAACTGTATTTAATAACTTGGATTTCTACAACACACTTCAAACTTTCAGAGAGAAGCGGCAGCTAATAATGCAGAAACTCAAGAAAACGATCCTAAGATAGACCAGAATATGTCTATTTATTCAGTTAAATTCTACTGACATTGGTAACATCTTCATTCAAATGTTTTTGTAATGACTCAGTATTTAAACATCACTATGTATAATAAGCTTCTTCCTGATTTGAAGAAATAGAGCATCGCTAGGCCTCACTATCCCTGTCAGTGGTATTCTCATTACATCATAACAGAGGGGAAATAGTTTTCACAGAAATGAAACAGTATTTCGCTTATCTTAAAATTTGTGTATTCTGTATAAAATGTCAAACATCAAACATTACAAGGCTAGTGGCAGCATCACGATTCCCAGACAGTCAGGCAGGACTTAGAAGTAGCGTGGAGGTGGCAGCACACTCAGCCTGGGGTGAGAGGGAAGAGGAGGAGTGCTTTATGTCACTGACAAGGGACTCCTCCAGGCAATTTAAAAAGCAGCACTAAGAGGTTTGCATCTAACCCTCCACAGCTAAGGAGAGGATTTCTGTGATATAATGCAAGACAGACATGTGCAAGTGAGAAGGGAGTTCACTAAAAAGAAATATATGAAAAATAATAATTGAAAGGATTTAAAGTCAGAGGCAATAGCCTTCTCATCACCCTTTTCTTCTGGGTCGCAAAATGTATTTATAATATTGGAAAAAGGCAGGGAGGGGAGAAAAGAAAAAAAAAAAAGGTGAGCTTAAAACCATGCTTGATCATCCTCTATATCTCACTGTTCCACTTTTTTGGCAGAATTCACTCATTTTGACTGCAGTACAAAAGCTGTGCAGGAAACACTGAAAGTAAGCAACTAAAGGATAACATTATTTCAACAGCCCATTTGTCATACATATGCACCAATAGTTGTATATTGATGGCTGAAACGAGGGCTACTCAGTTTTATTGTTATCACTATCGGGGCAGGTTTTACTCGCAAAACAGAACTTCACCCTGAACAGAAAAAAAAAGCATGGACAAGTCTGCTGCTTTTAGAAAAAAAAAGTACCTTCATAGGTGAACAATGGTGGGGAGATATATGAAAATATTCTTCCATAAGAATAAAGAACTAACATATCAAACGCAGCCACAACTTTTTTTTTTTTCCAATTAAGTGATTTATGGAAATATATACAAATGGAGAAAGTCGTGCCGAACAGAAAGATTACCTAGCAGACCTGATTCACCCTCTCTCCTCATGCCCTGCTATACCTTCCTATTCTAAATGTACTGAGCCAACACAGGCTGAAGTACAGTCCGCCATAAGAAGTACTAGGAGTGCCCTTGAAAAATGTCCAGATTGCAGCTAGTGCACAAAGGACCTTGCTATGTAAATAAATGCATGAGAATTTCTCTCTCGCTCTTGACCCAGCAGCAAAGGAAGAGATTAACTTCCCATCAACATCGGAAGACAAAGCGTCGGTAAGAAACAAGCGAAGTTTGAGAGAAGAAAAGGAAGAAAGCTGAAAGTAAATTCCAGCTGGTTTAGAAAGAAAAAAAAAAGAGAGAGAAATGGCTTGTTTAAAAGCATTCCTAATGTTCTACTTCGTATTTCTTTTCCCCCAAAAAATGCTCGGCAGAGCTGAAGAGCAGTGCCACACGAAATAAGCCAGAGCAGTCAGATATTAACTGCCATAGGTAAGTGAAGGCAGACATCCCCCCTTTGCCTTGCTACACAGAAGGCGACGCTGCAGATTTCCCACTGCGCTACCAAAAAACAAAGCAGAACCAGCATCTGGGGCGGGAGAGGGGTTATTAACTGGCAACTTTTTGTTCCTTAAATATGTAACCGAGACCTTTCTTTTTTTTTTTTCTTCCCACGCCCCTCTTCTTTCCATCTTCTCTGAAAAAAGAGGCCGAAATAAACGTTAATCCATAACAATACTATTAAAAAAGGAGCGTAAGACTTACCATATCAGCTGGAACGCTGCTGGACATCTTGATGTTACCCTAAATGGCTTAAAAAGAACTTAAAAAAAAAAAAAAAAAGCACCAAGAACAGCCGGCCAGAGATCTTTCAAGAAGCAAAATCGGTGTCAATGTCGGAGGCAGCAACTTCCACGTCCCCTACCAAAAAGAGGTGCCCGACGTGCGGCAGGGAAGGCGGCGGGCTGAGGAGGAGAAATATCCAGTGGCCAGCGGTGCCGGGGCTGAACCAGGGGAGCCAGCGGGAGACCAGAGATGGCAGCAGATCCCTGTCAGCAGCACCAGCGGTGGTGCCAGGTAGACCAGGCAGGACTACACCGCCACATGAGCTGCGTGCGGGCTTTTTTTCCCCCCCCTTAGCTCCCTCTTCCTTCTCTTCCAACCCTCGACAAATGACGACGGGATGATTCACGGGATACT
>VWZL01004235.1:404798-450047 GCA_013396915.1 Stercorarius parasiticus | reverse complement strand
GGGTTGGAAGGAGGATCCGGGGAACTGACCTCGGTACCAGGAAAGATCATGGAGAGGATCATCTTGAGCGAGCTCTCACGGCAAGGGCAGGGCAGCCAAGGGATCAGGGCCAGCCAGCATGGGTTTAGGAAAGGGAGGTCCTGCTTAACCAACCTGATCTCCTTCTATGACCATGTGACCCACCTTCTGGAGGCGGGGAAGGCTGTGGATGTTGTCTATCTGGACTTTGGTAAGGCCTTTAACATCCCCCACAGCATTCTCCTGGAGAAGCTGGCGAATCATGGCACTGGCTGGATGGACATGCCCAGAGAGTTGTGATTAATGGGGTGAAATCCTCTTGGTGGCCGGCCACCAGCTGTGTCCCTCAGGGCTAAGTTTTGGGGCCAGTTTTATTCAATATCTTTATCAATGATCTAGATGAGGGGATCGAGTGCACCCTCAGTAAGTTTGCAGACGACACCAAACTAGGTGGCAGTGTTGATCTGCTTGAGTGTAGAAAGGCTCTACAGAGCGACCTGGACAGGCTGGATTGATGGGCCAAGGACAATTATATGAGGTTTAATAAGGCCAAGTGCCGGGTCCTACATTTCGGTCACAACAACCCCAAGCAACGCTACAAGCCTGGGGAAGAGTGGCTAGAAAGCTGCCCAGCAGAAAAGGACCTGGGAGTGCTGGTGGACAACCAGCTTCACATGAGCCAGCAGTGTGCCCAGGTGGACAAGAAGGACAACAGCATTCTGGCTTGTAGCAGGAATAGCATGGCCAGCAGGAGTAGGGAAGTGATCATGCCTCTGTACTCGGCACTGGTGAGGCCTCACCTCGAGTACTGTGTTCAGTTCTGGGCCCCTCTGTCCCAGAGGGACATTGAAGTGCTGGAGCGGGTCCAGAGGAGAGCTACCAAGCTGGTGAGGGGTCTGGAGACCAAGCCATATGAGGAGAGGCTGAGGGAACTGGGCATGTTTAGTTTGGAGAAGAGGAAGCTGAGGGGAGACCTCATTGGCCTCTACAACTACCTGAAAGGAGGTTGTAGAGAGGTGAGTCTTGGCCTCTTCTCCCAGATGAATAATGACAGGACCAGAGGAAATGGTCTGAAGCTGCGGCAGGGCAGGTTTAGATGAGATATTAGGAAGAATTACTTTACTGAGAGAGTGGTCAGGCACTGGCACAGCCTGCCCAGGGAGGTGGTGGAGTAACCATCCCTAGAGGTATTTAAGAAATGTGTAGATTTGGCACTTCAGGGCATGCTCTAGTGACAGAGATTGTAGGGGGTTTTTTTGTGCGTGTACGGTTGGACTCGATGATCTCGAAGGTCCTTTCCAACCATGAAGATTCGATGATTCTATGATTTCTTTCAATTATTCTTGAATAATCTCCTGCTGTAGAGCAAGCAATAAAATTCAGGAACCATCCATGCTACAAGTTCTCTTAGAGAGTGAAATAAATTTTTCTTATTAGCCTCATGCAGAGGTTCAGAAAGTGGTGCTGAGTCCATGTCAGCTTTAACTGTACAGCTGAGAGTGTACAGTGACTTTACAGTGATCATTTAATTTATTATCAACACCTTCTGAATCTCTAAGAAATGAAAGGATGAGAATAATCAGCAGGATAAAAAACTTAAGCTGATGAATTTTAGACTATGAAACTGACTGGATTTGTAGCAAGTGGTGCACACCGTAACAACTGCCTTTGCTACCTAAAGGGCCACAACAAAGCAAAAGTTTTACCATTCTCCTTTTGCTGATTACTGCTGATTGCAGTACTACTGGCCACTGCACAGATGCTTTAGTGTCTTTTTTTCACAATGAAGACAGAAACCCATAAAAATGTTGCCAGTTTCAGACTGAACTACCTTTTGTTGTCTCTGATACTGTGGACATTAATGTGCCAGGCCAGGATCTGTCCTCCTTGGCAACATGTAACAGCATAAACTTGAATGGGTGTAGGCACACAACCTCATCTCTCTCAGACCAGCGATGGTCTTACTGACTTACACTGAATTTTACTTCTGATGCTACTGCTGAAAAGGACACACCTGCTCTTTCCTCCCCAGCCCTCAAAATCTATACATTGGTACTCTTCCCACTCACTATGCCAGCAACATTTTCTCTGTGTCCAGACAACCAGTTACAAAGGACCCAATACAACTGCAAGTTTTCAGCAGGATCAGTTCCCCAATTCACGTAAGCACTGATGTCAACCACCCAGCTGAATTAAAAAAAAATACAAATCACACCCTCACAGTATAAAACAAATTGGATAGTTTCTCATTTGACTGGCTGCAGAAGGACAAATGAAGCCTGAACCAGCAAAAAGCCTACTTCCTCAAAATTAATGTGTCATCACCTCCTGAACACACCCCAGTGGACACTGAATTTGTGCTAGCTCAGTGCTTTGTGCCATACAGCCAGCAAGCTCTTGTCTTGGTCGTGGGACCCCTGGATTTCTGTCCAATCCACAACCAGAATCAGGTACTGTTTCTTCCCACTCTAGGTTTTCAAAAGTTAGTTCAGGAGAGAAAAGCAAGTCTTTCACACAAATTCAGGTTAAACCGTACCTCACATAGACACTGAGAAGGAAAGCATGAACCTATATAATTAAGTATAACACAAATTATAATTCCTGCAGCCATGCAAATGGAGAAATTGCACATTCCCAGAATACTGCTCCTGAGTGCCAGTATTTCAAAGCAGTTAGGGACATTTCTCTTCCACCTACCACCAGTTGCCTTTAAATGGCAACAGATCAGCAAAGGGAAAAGAGATGCATTTCAGGAAGAGATGTACTCAGGATAAAGTGCTCCAGGAGAAGTCCCACAATTTCTAAACCACTGAGACAAAAAGCCTCCCAGACACACTCTGCTAGACCCAGCTTCACATTCAACAAATGGCATCATCCTACCTCTTTAGATTGCTCTGTATCTAAGTAACAGATTAGCAAATAATAGAGAGACTTATTGTAATGACTTTGTTATTTTCACCTCAAGTTACAAAATTCCTTCACTGTATCTCATAACGCATAGGTAATTCCAGCCTTAGTATTCCCACATTTCTTATTTTAGTCAGTCTGCCTTGATGTCCACAATATGAACATATTCAAAATGAAACTTAATTCTTCCTCCTGTCTAATGCCTCTTCACAATTTTATCTCTGCATATAAAAGCTTAAATTGGCTTCATTCTGATGAAACATATCTTTGCCCCTTTTTGTCAAAAGTAGCAATATATTTTCTCTATATTTGTCATACAGCACTGCTAAAAGGCCTGTAGAGATGAAAAATTATATGCATAAAGTATAACAACAGGTTACAGGATGAAAACAGAACAGAACACCGACAGTTAGGTATATGGAGTATCTGCATCAACAATAAATATTCTAGCACTAGATGTGCTGTCTCATGAATTACTTTTATCTACAGATGGGTCTTCCCCTCGCTCTACATCACTCCAAGCTGAAATCCTTTTTCAGAACAGCAAAATAAATGAGAACTTAAATCCTTTCAAATCAGGTATTAAGTTTGCACATGATCCCACGAACGTACTAAGCAGGATTTTAATATTGCTTTTCCTACAGATAATCGCTTTCAGGCTAGTTCTGTAAAATTTAAATTTGTTATTTTCATAACACAAAAGGTGTTAATCAGACATGCTTAATGTATGTAAAGGCAGTTTACATTCAGATAATAAAAAAAAAATAATCAACTGAACTGAAGCTCTTTAACAACTGTACAAGTTAGGGACAAGGCTACTAAAGGGATTGGAAAAGTCTGTCCTTTAAAAAAAACTTGCTAAAAATCCCAGGCTGAAAAAAATATAGGTACGATAGTTCTAGAAAGTATACATTGCTCAATAATTATTTCCATTAGAGTATGAAGGTTGTAAATGGCTGGCAAACCTAACTAACCACTGATGTGACAGTAAAGGATTAGTTCTGAGTACATAGTTCACAGTCTCTAGATATAGTAAATAGGTTTACTTGTTTAAACAAGTTTTCTTATATTTTCTGCATATTTGTATGGGACTATTAATGCCAGAAAACAAATCATTTAACAAACCATGAGCAGAGAGGAACTGAGTAGGATGCAGGCTTCGTTTAATTTTATAGAAATTCACCTCTACTCTCATTCACAAAGTTATTTTCCTATTCTTCTTTTAACTCTCAATTGTTCTTTGCTAAGTCTCGATGCATTCCTCACAAGCAGCTCATGAAAAATATAACCATAACATTCTTGCCTTCTTTAAAAGTAGACACCCTAGGGATGTCTTTTAAGACTGCGTGGATGTAAACTTTGTCCTTGTTTATCTGTTCTCCCTTTTTATAACTTATTTTATCACAACTGAATTTTGGCCTATGAACTTTCTGGGGAAAAGCTGGTGATTCTTCCAGAAGACATCTGCCTTATTGCAGGTGCTATAAAGCAATGAAAAAAGAAAAGGAACTCTGCCTCAGCAGCTCCACCTCACTATCACCCTGGAAGGCAAGACGATGTTTGCTTTCTTTGACCCTCTGTACTACTGTCATTCAAACAGGTTTAAAATCTGTCTAATGAAATGGTAGAGATACCTAGGGGAGAAAAGCTGAAGCAACCACTGATTAACACTGCTCCGCAGCCATGCTTCCCACAATGTAGCTGCCATTAGTTCATTTCTTTCTACTACTATCTGTGGAGAAGCCTGCTCTCATCTCCCAGACCAGCCCACTCTGCTGCTTGGTGGGACATAATGAACTGGAGTGGTGTAAAATAGCTACCTTCCTGCAGGCAGCATTTTCAGCAAAGTTAAAAAAAAAAAAAAATCCACAGGGTCTCACTTGGTCAAAATCATTCAAGCCATATGGGTTAGGCCAGATATGAATTTTCTACTACAAGTAAGCATTTGTTATTCAATATACCGGTTACCGCAAGTAACAGGAATCTACGCACACTATCACTCCCATGCAAACATAGTTTATCTTTTCCAAGACTCCTGAAAAGATACTAAGCCTCCATAAATTGTGTAAACCCATAAGCCAAACCTCCTGAGGAGAGTGCCTGTTGAAAAACAGTATGTCTTCTTCAAGCAACATTTAAAAAGAGCTCTCTTTGAACATTCGGAAGTTGCAATTAGATTCAAGATGTATGTGTGGTTATTGCCTTGTCTGTTCCTTCTGCACTAAAGCTCTTGTCTTTGAGTACCTGCTGTGCTTACAGTCCCATTGAAACACCACTTCTTGCAGCTGTTTCTGATGAAGCTTCTGGAGATGGCTACCCCATCTCAGCATGCTCTTCGCAGCTGCCACATCTGAGCTATCAATTTCTTTTTACATTAAATCACAAACAGAGACATAAAACAGAAAATCCCACTGACTGAACTAGTTTTACTGTTTCTCCACAACTTGCAACCACTACAGCCACAGTACTCCTTCATTTTACTCCTTCACTTCAGTTCACACTGTTTTTTCCTCTATCAACTCTTTGCCCAACTGCTGCAGGTCACACTTCATGAAGCTGGACTTCTGCCCATCACCCTCACCTCTGGATCTTGCTGCTGGAGACGGTGGGTGAATGGCTATTACTAAGTTGTTCTTTCTTCCTACAGAACGAAATTACCTTAGTGCCATTAGTCTGCTCTGCAAGAAGCAGCTGTGACCTCCAGAAGAAAACTCTACCCAAGGTTTTTCTTATAATAAGGCAATCTATAATTCAAAATAACCAGAAAGACAGACAGGTACTTATTTGTACAATGCAGATGTAATTAGAAATGGTACCATAGACTTAGAAAAACAAAGGTCTGCAGCAAAGAGTAGAAATACCCAGGGTGTATCTCTTCTTTCAGAAAGCTGAAATTATACTGGTCTATGCCATGTCCTTTTGTCATTCTTTTTCTCGGCACCACAGAGTGATGCCTCAGTACAAGCTAATGCAGTGCTACATGCAAACTACATGCTGCTGTATATAGTGTTGTCTGTGCTTTCTAAATTATACATACCAATAGCTGTGCTATTAAAATATAAACAGTAGACTTTATCTTTTTCTGTCATACTATGCTGAATGTTAGCATAAATGCTAGATCATTAAATAAGTGCAACTGATAATGTTGTATCTTTTTTTTCCCTCTTTATAAAATTACTGTTCAAAGTTTGTGAAAGTAGTTTTCTTGTAGTTCTTTGAATAATTTTAACAACGTTGTTGGGATGCTCTCCCAGAAAGCAGCAGTTAAGACATCCATTCACACATTAGATTCTTCCAGCTCAACTGCTATCAGAATGATTTTCTGACCCAAGCTGAATATGATCTCCCTTCATTTTCCAAAATTGTATTCAGGTGAGTCCATGGCTTTCAGGGTATTTTTCCTTCATTTCAAAACATTTATGATGAAGTTTCAGGAGTAGCCATGAATCCAGGTGCTTTGGTTCTTCTCTCTGTCTCTCTGAGAAATAGAATTTGAGACCTGTAAGTTTGGTAGTAGCTATTGCTCCAGGCAAAGACATCAAAGACAGTCATTTTGGGATCTTTGCAGATGTACAAAGTGCTCAAAAGCCTGCCATTGAAAACATAGGTCCCAGTGCAGCAGAAACTCCAGTAGTGAAGTTTTAATGTCTGGAATAATAAATACCCTACGTGCAGACATTAGACACAGGACATAAGCCAATGCCAAAAGTGATGCAGCAATGCTGCTTGTACGCTTCTGCAAGCTCTAATAATAGGTAGTTGTTTCCTTTATTCCGGCAAATTCCCTTTGCTCCTGCGCAAAATGACTCACACTTACAATACGCAGTTTTAAACGGGTTACGTAAAGTGCCTGTAATACACTACGCAAAAGACCTGCAAGACATGTAATAATGAGAAACAAAGTCTAATTGTATACGTGTGTGGCAGCCTTCAGATTATAAGTGGAGAATTTGGTAATCTAGTAGCAGGTTTCCACAACAAGTGGATATATATCTGCTTTGTTTTCTGGTGTGAATTTCTTCTACGCTCTTAATGTGCTTTGACAGACCTGTCTGCCCATTCTTGCCACCATCCTACTATTAAGCATCAGGATGCTACTGAAATCTGTTTTGTCAGGAAGCAGATTTAGGGACTACTGTGTGATTGATGGCATTGCAATGCAAAAGCTGCATGTGTGCAGATTTAATTAATTCAGATAAAGATGCTACCAACGTTTGTTTAGCTGAGCTGAACAAAATCATAAAGAAACTATTGGAAGAATCTAAAGTCCCAGAAACGCAACTGATTACTTATTAATCTGGAAAACTTTATCATGGATGAAGTCAGAAATGCTCTCCTGGAGAAAGTTTGTTTTTATACAAGTGAGCTGAACTTTAAAACAATGAAAAACAGTCATTACTACAGATGTTTGTAATACATGTATGGCTCTTGTAACTAATCTGCATAGATTCAGGGCACGTTTGGAACATATCGCTACTGCACAGCAAAGATACTAGAGGTCAGAAATAAACTTTCCATTACAAACAAGATTCCTTTTTCCCTCAGGATGAACAAGCAGGTAATCCCTTTGGAAACTCCCACAAGGCCAAACTATGCTAAAGAGTTACAGCAGGCCACAATACACTGGTGCATATACATAGCGAAAGGACAAGCACATTTTGCAGATTGGCCATTTTCACCAGTGAATGATTCAGATGCTTCTTCTTAGCATAGAGCTACAAATTTATCACAGCTAACTAGTCCTCAGAGATGAGATGCACTAGATGAGAACATGGAGCTCAACAGTGCACATCCTAATCGTATGAACAGTATGCAAAAAGCAGAATTACAGAATGAAGAGATAACAACAGAATAGGGAGCAGATTAAGGAGTCTTTAGTTCCCACTCATTCTCCATCTGCTGCAGCAAGTCAGTCCCACATCACCAGGTGCAACTGCAGCTGTATCTCCTTTCTATACCCATGAGTCCAGTCCAGCTGCTACTCCAAGCAGAATCTACATCATCCATTCCAGACCCTTCAGAAGTAAGAGGGAGTGAAACACAAGGAAAAGAATGTGAAGGTTTTCTGCATGCCCCAGTGGAAAATCATTTTTCTTCGAACAGCCATTAGAAATAATTTGATTTCTGATGGAAACAGGTTTTAGTAACCCATCATATATATCATCTCTATATCAATGGGACAGACTGTATTGGCTAAGGTAAGCCATTCCATTTACACTAGATAAAAACACCTTTATCTCCAAAACAAAAACCAGGTAAATTAAAAAAAAATAAAAAAATCAAGTATTTGCAATTGTGTTCTCAGTTTTCCCCCAGGTTTCTCTTATGAGACAATCCACATTTCTTAATAAGGGATATTTACATTTCCAGATCAAGCAACTAAAACACTGCTTAATATATATTGATTAGTTAGGCTTATTCCTCATTGGATTTGAGAAAAGAAAAATGCTTCTAAAGCCAACATATTTATTTCATTTTCTCTTATGGGTCATTGGATTTTACATCACCAAGCAGACGTTTTCCATGCATCGCTTTTCCCGTTTGTATTTTTTATATTTTTTATTTTTTTATATATATATATCTCTCTCTATATATATATATCTGACTAAAGTTACACAGACATAATCTTTGCATGCTATTATGAAAGATGAATGGACACAAGATACAGTTAAGCAGAAGGCTATTTTGCTTTTTAGATCAGATTGAGGACTGCTCCCTCTCATCCTCCGCCCCATGAAGGAAAATATGACCTTTCAGCAGGGCAGTATCAGTGCATCCCTTATCTCTTTTATTTTGGGCATTACAGACATTCCAGCAAGCATGAGAGTATCATGAACTTTTTGCCTCAAAGTGACTGCAGATCCTGAATCAGCAAGTCCTTTTGCAATTGCTGGAGAGGATGAAGAGGCACACTGACATTTTGCTCTGTGAGAAGATAAAGAGCCCAAGGAATATTTTAAAGTTAAGACCAAACCACGCAGCTTATGACAGCACTACTGTTATTGAGTCCTCATGTGGAACCAGTGGGTCCCACAACAGGAGATTATGGCAGGATTACATTAACTCTTCCTTCACTGATCTCCCTGCTTTGCAATGGTGACCTTTTACCTGGGGTAAGGTTGAGACTGAAACTGTCATCACACTTCAGGATGATTATCTCCCAGAATTATCACTAGAAATCCCTTGAATTACCCATATGAAACTTGGCATCACAAAGCTTTTCTGTGTTTCCGAACTACATGCTAGTTACTCATTCTCCTTCCAGCTATGCTCCATTGAAACCCTCCATGCCCACATCTCATGACACAACTTCTTTGGCTATCAGACCTTTTCAGGGAGCACACCACTGGTAAAACTATTCCAGGTCAAAGATATACACCAGTACCACAGGTCTCATGCCACACAGTCCTTCATAAACTTACTCAGTCCCATCTTAACAGCAGTTATACAGGTGCCCTTGTGCTACACAATAGAGGTCAAAGTAGAGCAGGCTAAAAACCAGAATTGCCAGAATTCAAGACAAGGTACTGTCCTTCGCTTTTCTAAGCTGAACGGCACAAGCTTCTTCACCTTTATTATGTTGTGGTTTTATTTAAAAAAAAAAAAGTGGAAGTGAAGCCTCTGAGCAACGAGAATGGGTTAGCAAGCACGGTCCAACCTCAGAACTACGTAAGTATCTCACCTAAGTGCTTCCACTGAGATCAAGGGCAGTGGTAGACGGGAGCAGGAACTGCCCAAGTAGCTGAAAAAGCACTAGCTGAGGAAAGAAGCTCTTCCCTGGCCCAGATTTCTGGAGGAAGTGGCACAGGAAGTCACAGGACAGAACTGCAAGCATTTTCCAGCCAAACAAACAAAGTGCAACAATGCACGACTGGAGAACTGTAAATGCAATACCTGTATAAAAGAGTGAAGAAAAGTGATGTGGGCAATAAAAGATAGGCGGGTCTTAATTATAAACAAGACTTCAGTAGAGCAAGATCTCCTTGTGAAAGTTACCTAAAAATATGTAATTAAGTGGGAAATGGCACGAAATGCCTCTGTCAAACACAGGTCCTGCCAGGCTGACCCTTTAATTTTCTAGATATAGTATCTGGAGAAGGTGAGAATTAACAGAAAGTGCAAGGTTTGTAAGGAATTTGACTTAAGAGGAGAAATACGTTGTTAAGAGTGAAAGCATCAGGCGAAGACATGCTACCAGTAAGCCCTGCATGGATAAATTGTGGGGTCAAAGTTCATGAATTTTTTTATTAACATTATCACAAAAAGCAGGAGCATAATGGTAATATTTGCTGATAATACTGAACTATGGGGCATATGCAACACAGGATCCTGAACACAGAAAAACTGAGGATGTAAGTATAAGAAAAAGAATTGAACTGGCATAAAATACAAGTACAGACAACTGGTGGTTCAGGGAAAAGGGCAGAATTTAGGAACGATAGTCACTGTGATCTCCCAATGTGATGTGGTTGTGAATTCTACGCTTTGCCAGAGATATATTTCCAGTAAATACACAGGAGAATTTGTGCCATGGCAGAAGTCTCTACAAGGCTTCCTCTGGAATATTGTGAAGATTGAGTTGAACAGAACAGAGAAGAGTGTTTAGAATGACTGGGGGGAATGGAAACTCACATGTGGCAGGACTACCAGGATTTGTCTTGTCTAGTCTAGCAATATTAAACAGCAAAAGTGTCTACTTCAGGCACTGAACTTCCTTCCTTTCTTGTACTAAATGTCAAGACCAGTTTAGACTTCAGTATTTTGAAGCCATAAACTAGGAGACTGAACACAACCTCTATCTAAATACAAAAAAAGCATTTTCTCAAATATTATTTCCTTTCATTTCTGAGAAAACTATCTGGAATGTTAAGGTCATGCAGGTACTGAAAAGGTAATTGCTAAGAATTAGGTGGGAACTCTTGGGTGCAAAAAGAAAGAGCAGCTTATTATTGTCCTTGACTTCGCCAGCAGTACTGTAAGGAACACTCAGAAATGAAACCCCCTAACCCATGACATATACTGTAGACGCATGTGGATCTCTGTGTTAGATTACAGAAATAAAGAAAAAAAAAAATCACCACTTCTTTGAGGTGATCTCTCAAGAAAGTGATCAAATCCATCAGCTAACAATTTGGTTGTGTAAATATGTATAGAAAAATGTGCATTTATAGCTGCCCTTAGTTATCAACAGTGCTAGGTGGACCTAAATAATGCTGGTCCCAGACAATTCCCAAATAGAAAAACAAAACCAAAACCAGTATCAGCTACTGTTACAACATCTAAATAGCCCTATGCTGCTAGCATCAATGCATGCTCCAACATTAAATATGTCCTCTCTTAAACAATATTTCTGTTTTAAAAAACAAAGCAAACAAGAAGTATACTGTCTGGCAAAGCACTGAGGCGGGGTATTAGGGTAGGTTTTTTAGTCCAGACATATCAGATAAACATTCAAAGCATTTGGGAACTTACTGCACTAAATTTCCGACAAGAGCGTTTATGCCCAGAGGTGTATCTGTTGCTAAGAGCAAAGAATTTCCATCAACCTAGCAAGAGTGTATACTTTGAAGCTGTACTGAAAAAGCTTTCGAACGGTAGGCTCTGCAGTAGGTAGAAATGTCTTACGATTTCACAGAAGAAATAAAGTACTCAAAAAGAAAAAAAAATAGATGGAACATGTTTTGTTTGTTCTTGTATTTAGGCAGTTCTGAAATATATTTCACTTACAGCAGGTTTGAATTACCAATATGAAGGGAAAAACATGCAATGAAAAAATGTTTTAAGTCTTACTTACCTTTTTATATGTTTTCTCTTCATTTGGCTTTCCAGCAGTAACATCCCCGTTTTCAGTAACAGAAGACATCTAACAACAGAAGCTTAAGTTACAAAAAAAGTATTTGCTTTAGAAAAGCAAGTCTTCAGAAAACATCATACTATTTGTTATCCATTTCTTGCTAAATTCAAACTTTTTAGAGGACAGCAAGTCACCAAGATCAATGACATATCTAGGATATTCCTAGAAGGATTTTCCAGGCAGACTAAAAGGACAGCACTGCCCCATGAATATGTCAAGCATATGACTGATTCTATGCAACCCTTTATTTCTTTTTCCTGACACCAGTATGCAGGTCTGCAGGAAGACATTGCAGTGAAATTTCGCTCCACAGCAGACTGCACAAGATGATCTTGAAAGGTAAGATGATGGGTAAAGCTATGAAACTTGTGAGCCAGATACTCGGTGGCATGTCTCAGAGGTCCAAAGGCCTTTGGCTGCATTGACACGCTTTATCTCCTCAAAGGAGGACTTAGATACTTGACATTGTATCTTACCATGGCTGTAAAGCAACACTAGATCAAGAATAAACCACTAAGTTAGAGATCACTTGGGTCAGACGCTTAAGTGTGGCTGCCAGAGTGAATAAAACAAAAAGCTACAAGGACACATTTTGAAATCATTATAGATTTTGCCAACACTTTCACAATGGAAGTATACGTACCCTTATGAACAACAGCACAAGTCATCTGGAGTTGAGAGTGAAGATCAAGGCATTCATTGGTGGTGTTAATGTTTTCCACAACCTATTAAAAGAAAAATCTATTACCACTATGCCATCACAAATTTACATCTCGCTGAATAGCTTTAGATTTCCTATTTCTATTATTCTTCAGCCCAAGCAAGAATCCAGCAGCATCCAGTAATGTTCTTCCAGAATCACCTCAAAAACTTGGTTACTAATAAGCCATTTAGTGTACTTAGAAACTATTGGTATTACATAGGATAGAATCAGTGTAGTCTTATTTCCCTTTGCCCTAGATATTTCACTACTGTGGCACAAGCACCTTACAATAAAACATTTATGTAGAGCAGTAGACATACATGCTCTGGAGTGTTGTGTATTATGTGCTGTCTTCCATGAGGACTTTAAAAATTAAATAGTAAACCTTAGAATCTCCACTCACTTGGGATAGCCCATATTTTATTCCATGAAAGCCCAAAAGATAAGCAACCGAAGTGACAGTTTGCAGGACTGCATACTGAATAGCCGTAGCTAACAAATAAACTTATTTTTGAAGTTTTCCATAGTGGTAGTTATTATTAGCGTAATTTCTGTGAGTAGTCTTGTTGACATGAGCTATTTCATCGTTAAAAATGGTTTGACTAAACATTTAAGAAAATATTACATAATCAGATATTCTTTGATACCTCTTTGGAATCAGCTCTCCCTCCCATCTTCCATATCTGTTTTTAGCCACATCAGTAAAGCTATTCTTCAATTTAATTTCTCAACCACACCGGAAGAAAAAAAACCAAACCCAACAATCTCATTTGTCTTTAATCAGTACAAATAGCATCTTGTACATAACTAAAAATTGATTTAAAAAAAAATAATAATTCCCAGGCCTCATTCACTGAATTTAATTTTCCAGTAATCTGAAAAGTATACGTAACAGCACTAAGAAACCTTTTCATAAAAGGCTTCAAAACAACAGTTCCTCCTCTTTAGAGGACCAGAGTATTAATTGCACCTGAGACCAAAAAAAAAAAAAACAAAACTTCCTAAAATATGATCACACGTACTCAACAAAAGCCAACTATGAATGCAACATGGGAACTTACTTTCAGTAAGAAGATGGCTGAAGAAAATACTCAAGCAAGACACAGAAAACCCTGTTTGTTCCCAGCATAGGCAGACAAATTATTCATGAACACTTCATTCATGTGAAAATACACCCTTGTAATAGTGCCAAGGATAGAAAAACAGACAATGAGATCTCAAGTTCAGCAACTGCCAAGTACAAGTATAGGGTGCCTTCTCATGTGCTTTATATCAAGCATAGCAAGAGCTACTGTCTCAGTTCCACTGAGGTTTAACAGTGCAAAGACAGGTCACAACTTAGTCTTGGACCCACTTCCAGGCTAAACCACAGCTACTTATTTTTTTTATTACAACAGCAGGAAGCTGCCGTAACCAAGGCATTGGATCTCTGCATATGTCTGACAAAGGGCAGGTTCACAATAAAGTAGGACTCGGGGGTGGGGATGGTAGAGGAAGAAAACATTTAGTCTCAAAAATACTGTAGGTATTCAGTGAAAGACTGGTCTATAAAGATCTCCTGTTTAGCTTCTTAGATGCCACGCATTCTACCAGATGACAAAAAAAAGAAAAACATTAAAGTCCAGTAGAAATTTAAAGCATATTTTTCCCAAATGTTCTTGAAGAGTCAACATTTTGGTCATGAGTCTTATCTGCAGCAAAAACTAGCATGACCTGTTCCATTCCTGAGACACAAGTCTACAACCTTCAATTCCAACTTTCTCCTCGGAACATCTCCTTGTCCTAAATGCAGACTTAAAAGAATCAAATCTACTCAATACATGCTTTAACCTTTAAACACAAAATCTACGTTTCAGTTTCACACACTGGAACCATGAATCGTACATTCCTTAACTAACACAAACTGCAATTTCCATGATTCTGGGGGAAAAGTGCTATATACATTTTCCTCTAAAACTACAGGGGTGCCTTTTTAATTTCTCTACCTAGCCAGGAGGCCGCTATGTCAGTGCCACCCTGCCCACCATGCAGCTGGAGTTTTGAGAACTGAAGGGACAGACAACAAATGCAAGTTTCCTACCCACCTTCTCTTTTTTGTTCTTGATTTTTAAATTGCATTTTCCTTATATAACACAAACTCACCTTTTACTGACAGCACAAAGCATTAATTTTGCCAGATTATAAGTAACTATCCGCTTTTACACAACCTTAATTGCTTAGGCCCACTTCACAAAACACATACTGGTACTAACAGTTGAATGGCCTTTTAGCTCAAGTACTTTAGAAATCCCACCAACTTCAATGAAAGCCAACATCCATGACAAACGCTATCATTATGTTCCTACAGGTCTCATGCATTAATTCATCCAACTAAAGATTAGTTCTGATCTGTCTCCACTATCAAGAAAATAATATTTGCTTGAAGAATGCATTTCTTAATATCATTTAGATAATTTCTTAAAAGCACTGATAAAACAGGCTATTTAGAAATCACATTCCAAATGCAAGCCACGTACCTTCTCACTACAACTGCCGACTGATAGTTAAAATTGCATTTTCTTTCCCTTGCTTTTGTGACAGGTATCTCCCCAGGTCTACTGCTGGGAGGCTTCTAGAGTGGGTAGTACATTGAGAAAGAGAAACCTCATCTGAAAGAAGATGTATTGCTATCTTTTCACCTGGCATAATTATCATTTTAAATATGAGAAATAAAAAACAAACAAAAGGCAAACCAAAATGACACTTAAAATTTTCCAGTGGGCACAGGGAGAATACTACAAGTTAAAGAATACAAGAAGTAATTATGCCTGTCTAAGATCAACAATACACAAATAAAATGGATTGTTTGGTGCATATTTTTAATCTTCAAGAGTCTGAAACACACAACTGGATTTTCATGAAACACCCACTTTTTTTTTTTGGGGGGTGTGTGTGTGTAAGTGAACGCATTGGGATGGAATACACAATTTTGGAATTAATCCGAAATTTAGTTCTCATATCTGCTCATTTCAGATAGCCTATTTATTAGAGACAGCCACTTTCTAATCCTTAAACAGTTGTCTTTGGCAAGCAGGTCGAGGGAGGTCATCTTCCCCCTCTACTCTGCCTTGGTGAGGCCGCACCTTGGAGTACTGTGTCCAGTTCTGGGCTCCCCAGTTCAAGAAGGACAGGGAGCTGCTGGAGACGGTACAGCAAAGGGCTACGAAGATGATCAGGGGACTGGAACATCTCTGTTATGAAGAAAGGCTGAAGGATTTGGGTCTCTTCAGTCTGGAAAAAAGACGACTGAGGAGGGATCTTATCAACGCTTATAAATACTGAAAGGGTGGGTGTCAGGAGGACGGGGCCAGGCTCTTTTCTGTGGTGCCCAGCAACAGGACAAGAGGTTATGGGCACAAACTTGAGCACAGGAAGTTCTACCTAAACATGAGAAGAAACTTCTTTACTTTGAGGGTGGCAGAGCACTGGAACAGGCTGCCCAGAGAGGTGGTGGAGTCTCTGTCTCTGGAGACGTTCAAAACTCGCCTGTGCAACTTGCTCTAGGTGACCCTGCTCTGGCAGGGGGGTCGGACTAGATGATCTCCAGAGGTCCCTTCCAACCCTGTGATTCTGTCTTCCTCCAGGAAGACATGCAACCCCCAGAATGGGGCAGCTGACTCCTCAGAGAAGCACACAGAATCTCATATTAAATTCATACCAAGGATCCCAAGTCAGCACCAGACAAAAAATTGAGATGATCAGAATAATCATTTTATCTGTCCTAAGAACTGGAAATTTTCAACACAAGACTGCATTCTTGATGATGGCAGTTTGTCAGCACAACAAGCAAAGATGTTGCCAGGCAATTCTAATTCTATAAATAGCATTTATAGTGTATTCCATTAAAAAGAGTCATCAAGTTAAATTCCTTGGTAGCCCTTGTCACTACTTGGTTACGACTTTAAAGCTGCATCTTTCAATTCA
The DNA here is from genome assembly GCA_013396915.1 of Stercorarius parasiticus. Taxonomy (NCBI): domain Eukaryota; kingdom Metazoa; phylum Chordata; class Aves; order Charadriiformes; family Stercorariidae; genus Stercorarius; species Stercorarius parasiticus. Next base: position 433,602 of record VWZL01004235.1, on the reverse strand, counting down.
ACTATGAAAATCAAAGCCGCTTCATTTACTGCAAACCTCACTTTTACTGGTAAGATTTGCCCAGTTACACTTTTCCTTGGGGTAGCTGTGGAAGTAGCTTGACAAGTCAGTTCTTCAGTTCACTATAAGGACTTGCAGATCTATACGGCAACATGCTTCCACCAAACCACTTGGGGGACAGAGTCATACACTGCCAGATTTCAGCTCCAGTGTGAAGATGGAAATCTTTGTTACACCTTCGTTGACACGGGAAGGTGAAAAAATTCTAAACAAAAAATGCTCCACAGCAGAAAAAGCCATCAACACATATTCATAGTTGTCCTCTTGTGATCCCCAACCCCACCTCAAGTGCCCCCAAACCATTTGTAGTAACCTTGGAGCTACAAGGGAGTAGCTCCAAGATCAAAAGGCACTAATAATGCTAACTCCCCTGCTTCCTTGGGATGATCAAGACTGGAGCTCACACCTTCTCAGGCACTGCATGAACTTCTCTTGCAAATAATATGTTTATGAAGTCTCCCTCCCATCTGGATTCTCTGGCCACGATTAATGCATCAGCACCGGCTTTCCCAGTAAGTTATCATCTCATCTTGTCAATGTTTCTATGAAACTTGATGGTACTCTAGACCACTGACAAATTTAGTTGACAAATTTAGGTCAACCAGAACTGACAATAGCTTTCCTCTTCCCTCTCCAGTAGAATTAGAGCAGTAGGATTATTTATATAAGATGAATTGCAAAAGAAGGGGCTTGGGACACACAAAACATCCTCTGAACACACATCCAAGCTGCATACAAACATCTTGTTTACATATGAAATCAAGTTAAAAATACCAGCATACTTCTGGGTACCCCTGGGAACAGAATTGCAGAAGGGACCTCATGCCCTGTTTTCAGAGCACTCTGAAGGCAGATGAATTGTTAACATCATGTGAAAAGCGTGACCTAAATTGCTTTTACTACATTTTAGCTTCTTTACAGAGCTTTTCTTTATACTTTAAAACAACACCAACTATAATTTTCATTATTTAATTGCCTTCATTCTGAGGCAACCAGACAATGCAGAGCGGTGTTTAAGAACATGCAAGCATTGCTAGTCAGTTTTCCAATAAGCAGATGTAAACAAGTGAAAGGAAGCACAATTTGGTGTACGGCACAGAGCAGGAAAAGAGGCAATACATGAAACATCCCACAGCTTTCCCAACAGTCATCACAAGTTAACCCCCTTTTCCAAAAACCTTATGTCATTTAATGTCAGTGAACGTTCTTTGTACATGAGTGTCTGGACAGTTACATAACCCTGAAGTAAAAATTTGGCCACTCAGTTATAAAAAAAATACATACACAATTTAGCTATTTCTTTTTTTTATTTTCCTCCTCTTTCTTTTCTTTTTTTTTAATAATATCCCAGACACTAGTCTGTGGAACAGATTCACTTCCCTACAGCAGAAGTCATGCAGCCATCTAAGATCAAACATACCCGTATGCCCCCATACCTGAAACATCCAAGGAGTAAAAGCCAGTATATATTTTTAAACCAATATATCCTGAGAATGAAGTCAATGTTTACATATTGCTATGCACTGAACAATCATTAGAAATTCTGTAAAAGCTTCAAATTTGAAAAACGCTTTTTTCTTCCCTGAATTTTCAAATTCAGAACTTTGACCTGAGAGTCTCTAATCTATCCAATTCCTGTAATGCCTGTTAGTCTATCCAACCTCTACTGTCAACTGCTGTGACTTCCACTGTTCCCAGAAGCGCTGAAGGATTTTTTTATGTCCTTCCAGACACCAACTGTGAAAGGAGAGCAAACTTTTTACTGCATTGTAGATACCACTGATTTATCCTGCTAAAAAAAAGAAAGAAGAGAGAAGAAAAATTAATCTTTTCTGCCTATATGTCAGAAAAAAAAAATTGTATGAATTGTAAAGGAGAGGTAGCAAAGAGTGAAGAAAAAACAAATGGTTAGGTCTGTTAGCTTGGCAAGTTCCCGGCCCACTCTAGCTGGTTATAGAGTTTTAAGAGTGAATGAAAGTCAAGCCTGCTGGGTAAAATTTGTGATAATAAATAACAAAATAATGGTTGTTGCATTACTGAAAACTTGAAGAGGCTGGTCTTGCTAATTAATGCTAGGATGAACAACTGCCGAGTGAACAGCTGCACTGAACTAAAATGAGCAGATCAGAAATTATATAGGCTGCTATGCTGCCCTGGTTTGAGGTAAAACAGAACCAAGTTTCTGTTCAGTAACTTTACTTTTCATTTAAGCCTCTTCTAACTAACTAAACTCTCTGAAATTAATAGCATATTGTCCAAACACTGTCCACTTCCAGAGACTGATAAGACCTGATCGTTTCTAATTTATGGCAAGGAACGGTATGCAGAGAGGCTCTTTCTTATACTTATTGCTATAACAACCAAGGTCAGCTCACCTTTTTTACTTGCCCCATTGGAGGGTCAGAAGCAGGAGAGCATAGAGGGGTCGCACCTGCGGGGAGGAGCGGACAGGACAGGTGACCCAGAACCAACGCAGAGGGTGTTCCATCCCTTCTGCATCATGCTCAGTATGAAAGCTGAGGGATCAAAAGGTCAGCTCTTTCTTCAATGGCCAGGTCCAATGAGGACTCTGTCTGTTTGTCTGCCTTTGATCCCGATCTGTGCATTCCTGAATCCAGACCCAGAATCCAGTTCCCATCCGTCACTGAGTCCAGTCTGGGAATTTCCCTGTGCCTGCTGGTGATGTGATCGTCATCCTGGGAGCTTGATACGGTATTGTATCTATTTCGTTATTTTCTTTTTATTTTATTATTACTATTTCATTAAAGTAGCTTACTTTTTTTTGCTGAACTCATAAGCCTCTTTCTCTGTCTCCCTCGTCTCATTGGAGAGAGAGGTGGGAGACAGCATCTGTCATTCATTTCAGTGGCAAGTCCAGCCCAAACCATGACATATGCCAAGTAAAACAAAAAAAAGAATTATTCCTAAGACAACCCTGCTCATGTTGTCCAGTTTCAAGCCCTGATTAGCCTATAAATCTAATTAATTTTTTAATTTTGCCTCAAAAATAAGAGGGAGATGGAGATCACAGGCAGTACGCAAAGCAATGAAATTCACATCTAAAGTAAAATGGAAAAAAAAATATCCTTCTTCTCCTGGTCTTCAAGATAACATCAGGACAGCATAAGGGCTGCAGAGAAAGCAGCAAGCAAAAAGCACCACAAAACTGCCATTCAGACTGTTAGCCTAGTCCTAGTCATCTCAGCTGTTCACACCACCTTCACTTACCTAGCTTAATAACACAGGTTAGTTTCAGTGCCCTGCCAGATGTTTTAGGCTCTCAGTAACTAATCCAAGTACAATGCTAAGACTCTGATACTGTTTGATTTCTACAGTGACCCCCTATTTCCCAGAAAATGGCACATTATATATTTTTTTAGAAGGGGTAATAGGAGTACCAATTTTTTTTTGTTTGCAGGCTGAATTTGAAAATTAATTTATAATTGTTATTTATATTATAAACTATATATGTTTATATTGTAATGCTTTGATTTACTACAAGAAGTGTCAGATCACCTAACCTCCTCTTTGAGCTTTCAGAAAGGGAAAGCAAATAAAAAGGTAGAACTTCAGCACATAATCGCCTCCATCAGAGTTTACAAATACTTGGAATACAGTTTGATTACCTGGGAGATCTGACAACTTACAGGAGTCCTGCTTTCTTCCATTTAAAGTGGTACTCCTAGTGCATTAATCTGTTCTCTGAGGTGAAACAGACTACAACTGTAATACCTAGAGTCACAGAAACAGCCACAAGAATAGCACAAGTTATAGCTACATATTTTATTTTCTGTAACAAATCACATTCTTTGTTTTGAAAATAAGCTGCTGTGATTTTTCAGATGGAAACTTGCTTACAACAATGGAAATCATACTGCAAATTTAGTACAGGAATCAAAAGTTTAGAAGTCCTTGGAAACATAGCATACTGTGCCCCTGCAACAAAACACATCCCTTTCCATTTGTCACTTCTATGTTTTTTAAATTCTGCATCTCATAGATAACTTGAAAGCCCTCTAGGAAGAGGCAGTTTGTTGTTGGTGTTTTTTTTTTTCCCTACATGAATTTCCAAATTCAGAGCTTTATTCTTAGGAGTCTTAAATCTTACTCCTCTATTGCCTATTAACCTATTTAACCTCTACTGTCAACTTCTGTGTTTTCTGTTCTTCCCAGAACCACCAAAGGATCTCTTACATCTTTCCAAACACCAACTGTAAAAGCACAGCAAGCTCTCTACTACATAGTAGGTGGAGTTCATGTATTAAGAACTATGGGACTTTTCCAAATCGCTGATTCCAGACCAGCAATCAGAAAGAACAAACATTTTATCCCTGACATAACTGACGTCATATTGTGTATTTTACAGAAACAGCTAACAGGCCCTCCTTTTATGAAGTGAAATGGCCTCATTAATTTCTCATTATTTTGTAACAGACTGAAAGCATACGAAGTAGAAAGGCATATTTGTACACAGTCAAAGAAGACTTCCCAATTCCTACTTATGTTTTCATAATTGAGATTTCACGTGCCAACAACAGTAGCTTTTAGAAGACTAGCAATCTTTCTAAAAAGCCAACCGGAGTTACAAATGAATAAGAATTGTCAAGATGGGGTTTCCTTTGGAACAAGTGAAAGAAAGAAACCTCTGCACACTACATACAACTGTATGCAACAGAAGAAAATAGAAGTTATGGTAGTATCACAGTGAAGGGCACTGGTAGAAGACATTGCAGAGTCCAGAATGAGAGCTCTGCTCCATTACTTTGGCAACTTTGGTATGGCAATGGTCCTAACGTTACTAACACACGCCAGACATTGCACTTTGAGATAACACCACCACATAATGCATGCTGTCCAACAAAATAGTGCAGCATGTTGGGACAAATGATTAATTAAGAAAAGTACAATCGGAGGGAAAATTCTTCTACATTTGCCTTTGGCAGTACATGCAAAACTGAATGGCAGGGATCACATAACATGGTGATCATCATTTTTGTAAGGAAAGAGAAGCAAGCTGCATCACTGACATAATTGGTAAGTAAGATCCAAGGGGAATAAATTCTCATACAAGGGGAAAAGGAGGTCAGTGGAAGTGTTACTTATTTTCTAAAGGAATGACACAAACAGAGGTGCAAACAATCCCACCGTGCTGTGCAGGAGGTGTACACAAAAGAGGAATTTGGTCAAACCAGCAACTTTACTGATCTGAAACTCCAGAAAGAATCATACAAAAAAATGGAAAATAGGTCAAATGGATAAGGCTAAGTATAAAAAGCATTGACTGAACACACAAGATCGAAAGTAAAAAAGTACAGAAGAAACTACTATGACGAGAAACCTGTATGAAACAAGAACTTCACAATAGTTGTAATGCTCCATTTTGAGACTTTTATCTTTTCTCTACTCATCCACCTTTTTCCACCTTAACAAAATGTCAGCCATACTATATTTTTCTTCACCAACTCAGAACTGCTATGCAAACTTAACTTTCCAACAGAAGCACACAGTGAAGAAAGATAATAGAAATTATTTGCTTAGAAGAACATTCCAAAAAAGATTGAGTGGACAACACACAAAAGCTGTGGTTAAAATAATTCACATGCACTGAAACAGATGACATAATTTGTTCATCAGCTCTCCACAGGCAACTTGTAAGTGAAATGCCACTGGAAATTATTCAGTCAATTAGCATATTAGCATATAATATTCACAACAAAGTTTGCAGAAGGATATGCTGTGGAAATACTGAGCTCAGTGCTGGAGTGGATTATCATGATATTCAAATTCTCTATGCTTTCCTACCCTGGGTCCTGCAAGTATAACTTCTGTGCATACAGCTTTTACTGAATGCTAGCTAAGTTAAGCTTTTCAGCAGACAGGTTATCTAAGAAATTAATCTTTAAAATCCCATTTTCCTCCATTTGAGAACCCTTCTATACAGCTGCAAAAAGATAGCTGAAGAGTAGAACAGACTACCTTGAAGGATGTGACAGGCAATACTGGAGATTTTTTGACAGATTAGACGACTGTTTTAAATGTAGTTGGTACTGTCTTGAAAGAAGGGAAAGGTCTGGATACCCTCTCATGATTCCTCCTGGTTTCCATAGTATCACCATCTATCACTCAGGCTGTATATCTGCAACAATTTCAGTTGATCCAAGCTGGTGCTGCTATGGTCCTGCCTTCCAAGCATGCATTCACTAGCATCCTTATTATGGCGCCAGTGCTCCTCAGGCCCCAGAAGAATTCACCTAGACAATTAAACGAACAAAAAAGTAACCTACTGAAGAATAATAATCATAATGTAACTCATCACAACAGCAAGCACCACTTTTACATGGACTCCCCTGAGATCAGGAAGAAACTTGGAAGAGAATGAGGAGGTGATGCAACATGTCAGACCTTTGGCCCATGCTGAATGAGAGATCGATTGTCTCAGTAGTTTCAATCCCTCACACATTTCCGCATAACCTCAGAGCTGTAAGTCTGCTTGTGACAAAGCCAGGAAGCAAGGCTGAGAGACAGATGGAAAGAAGTGTTGGCAGCAGTGCTCAATGGTCTGGGCAACAGCACCAGAACTAAGCTCAAGATTAGCTTGGGGGGAAATATCTACAGTAACACACAGGTAAGGTTAGGTTCCTAAATGTATATTTAAACAGCAACTTGTTTTTCAGGGGCCTAGCTTGTGTGAAAAATAAGGTCACTCAAGAATGGATATGGAAGACTGAAGTAAGCACCAAATTTGAAAGTTATGTCTAAATTCAGATGAGACACACTTTAAGTCACTGTACTGAATAATAAAATCTATGATGACTGATTTAAAAAAACACACTATTTTCCTTCAGGAAAGTTAAAACTGCAATTAGTAGAAGTTTTCCTTAGATCTCTCCAACTTAATTTTAGTTAGAATTTAACAAAAAGCTCACTTCATTCTTGAAATTGATTTTAAGGAACCTATCGTACCATTCTCAGGACAGAACAACGCTTACATCACCAAAATTCCTTTGATTAGATTAAGAGCTCTCAGTTTCCTATAGAGCAAAAGTTCCTCAGAGACCTTTCCCAAATCACTTGCAAAGTTACGGAAAGGGAGACCATTACCCCATTTTATGAAATGTCCTTCCAAGCACACAAGCTGGAATCTTCTTGGTTTAAACGAGCTTTCTAACGTGTTTCTTTTTAAACTACAGAGATGGCTTCAAGGGAGAAAAAAATAATTTCAGAAACTACGTCCGACAAGAGTAGTTCAAAAAAGAGAAATACAATAAAATAAAATTCTGAAACCAATTAAGGAAAGAACTGTTCAGCCTGTAAGGAAATAGCTGCTATTTGTCACAGCTGCTCTCTAGTTGTCATCAGAGACAGCCATTTTACAGCCGCTAGAGTAGAACTGCACCCCTAAGCACACCAAGAGAACTGCTGGTATTTTTAAAAAATTATTACATTCTCTGGCCATGTGGCTGCTTAAATGTAAAGGTACTACTGCCCTTATAAGGAGCCGTAAATTTCTATTCTCCAAACCAGTCTTTGATGGGTAGACCTGAATGAGCAACCAACTGGTTTTTTGCCCAACAGCAGCGTGACAGTATGCTGAATTTGGCACTCATCTGAAACTATGAATATACTTATAGTGTACTTCAAGAAACAAAATCACATCAACATAGACACCTATCCTACTGACATTAAGGAACATGAGGTATATCTTGGGAAGAAATATGCTACAATTCTTTTAAGATATGGAAACCTAGCCACAGAATTTTTCAATGGTGACATAAAAGTTTTCAAATTAACATTTTCAAGTAGTTATTTACAGCCAAACGATATAAGCAAATTGTTTTGCAATAGTCTTTCACTTGTCAAACCAAATTGAAAAACGTGTCCCTGAATATTTTTGGCACTAAGAAAATAAAATGAAGTCTTTACTAAATATTTCTGCCAGTTCTGAAACACTCTATTGTTCTTTAGATGTGGTTTATACTCCACTTTAATTGCACCAATATGAACATTTTTTTATAAAAACCCCACAAGTTCGTAAACAATATATAAGCACTAACATAGTCTTCCTCCCCAGGAAGTTCTCTGCAAATGGCAAGGTGTTTGGGGTGTTTTTTACATAACCTAGCTAGAAATATTATGGGAAAATAAAAAATCCTAAGCTAGCACTATAAGCAAAGGATACATCTGCACATAAGTTACCTTTTGGATTAAAAAAAAAAAAAAAAGAAGACATTGAACACAATGAGAATGGGACTTAAAACAAAAAGGAGACAGCTCTCTACCAGCATCAAGACCAAGCATTGGTATGGCACTTTTTAACAGAACCATTCACAGCCTGACACCACTGAATTTTAAAGAGAACAGATCAGAACCTGTCAGCTCTTCCAAGGAAAATAAGTGCTAGTTTTCCCACAAATGAAAGAAGCCTCTGAATTCTTGAGAGGGCTGAATAAGAATCTCCTTCCTTCATATAGAAGCCCTCTGAAACACCATCTACACCTCTCAATCCATTATTATAACGGGGTTAGAAGCATCATTACAACTAGGTTAGATAAGGTATACAGTATTATCTGTAAGTCAGTTAATGGCCTACACCGTGGTTTTTCAGATGTATTTTTACCTTTTTTCAGCACTTAGAAAGAAAAAAAAGCATTAATCACACTTTTTGCCTAATGCATACTGTTTTATGAATCACTAAGTATAAAGAGAACAAAATTCCAAGATAAAATATAGTCACTGGCTATGAACATTATATAGTTTTCATAAACTAAAGTGATAAAAAAAAGAAGCAATTAAATCAATACATTCTCACAGAAACAGAGCGTTCTTATGATTTAAATGATACAATGTGATACTCCACTTTCTGGTATGCCTTACCTGGCATTAATCAGCTGGAATGTTTGATTAAGTGAAATACCTTTTTCAGCCTATGATTTTACCAGTCACTGGGTTGTTACTTTTTCAGTTTGAGGTGACTTAAATCAGTATGCTGAACAGCACATACACTTAAATATATTTATAGAAAATTGCCTTTCAAAGGTTGCTGTTACCAGCGTGCAGTCACTACCCCCTGAACCTCCCGGTTTTGTGTCTTGTTCCCAGGAATAAGCAGCCTGACGATTAGCTAGGTAAGAGAAAAGGGGCCCTCATTAATATTTTGGACTAGCTAGCTGTGCTTTTACTTTCTAGCAAATAAAGAGATCGGTCTTTAGTTTTGTGTGCAATATGGTGTCATTATAAGAGCACAGAACTGCAGCCCACCTGCAGGATCACCAAATAAAGGGCAAGAAAATAGTGAGACAAGTAAGAGCCAGGCAAACTACTCTGCGTGCTTACCCCTCATCGTCATTCCAGCAGCAAGGATGGCCACAAGACAGATAGAGAGAGCCCCTTCGCTGCAGGAGCTGGTGCAGCAGGAAGTCACAGAAACGGTCATGGTGGTGTGAACGGCTGTCTTGCAGAGCACTGAATTATCCAAATGCTTGTAAGAGAAGGCCATTAGTTTAATAAGTGGATTAGGAGATCAGCTAAAAATCTTTACGGCGGTGCTCTGGCTGGTGTGTTTGTGTGTGTGTACATGTTAGCGTGTGCACATGCAAGAGTGATCAAGAAGAAGGCTAGACACTGTCAAATACCTCACAAGGCCAGGCTGAAGGTGCTGCACCACATTTAAAAAAGCTGCTGTTAACTAGCAGTGACTAACACTGGCCTGGCATAAAATCCAGAAAAACTGGACACTACCCATTTCTCCCTTCAAAGCGAATGGCTTTCAGCAGAAAGCACTGGTTTGGAGAATACAGGTCTAAGCTTGCATTTTCGCTCAAGAAGATGAAGGACTTGGCAGGGTGATGCTAAGTGAGGCTATAATGAAGAAAGACACACAACTTTAACCCAGCAGCTGATGACAAACCACCCTCCCCTCGCAGGGGTAAAGCAGAAGTCCTGCAATGCTTGTTGGTAGATGCTTCACTTGGGAGTTTCTCTGAATCATGAAAGTAATAATGAGGTTTTCTAGTTAAATAACCCTTGATTACTTGCTCTACAAAAAAATTTGCCTGTGTTGGTACACCTGTCTCTGAACAACCTCTTGCACCAATGGGCCCAGCAAGTCCAAAACTCAGCCAGCGTGGTCTCCACACAGGTTTGGAAGGTTCTCCTTCCGTACCACTGAGTTTAAGGTAGCACGATACTCTGCATAACAAAAATTACAGCTTCCAAGAGCTGACATGTATCAGGGTGGAAGGAGAGATGAGGAATCTATAGGCGTATTTCATACCTGCATGGCATGTGTACCTGTGAAGGTGTGCACCCTTCTTTGCTCAGAAAGCAGCAAAGACTATTGAAACTCCAACTCTCTGGGCCAGCCTTCACTTTGCTCATTTCCTTTGCTGTGTTTATGTCCTCACAGCAGGAAGAAAACTAGAACTAGCTGAAAAGCACACTTTCTTTCACTTTGAAGACTTTCATGCATAGAACAAACAGGAAGGGCACAACTGAACACAGCACGCAATTTGGAATGGGGAACATAGAAAAAAAAAAAAGAGAGAAACAGGGAGGGAGAGATCTCAGCAAGAGACTGTGCACAGTTGAACCGGGACAAAAAGCGGAGTGGGAAGCAATAGTGGATGAAGACCAAGAGAGCCAAAGCAGACAGGAAATACATGTTAGTAGAAGATACATGGATAGGAAAGGCTTTCTGCTTTGGTCTATTAAAAATAGGCCTTCAGTGCCATTAACTTTGAATAGTCGAAAGGATAGTCAGGGGTGGGGAAAAAGAAATTAAACAAAGTCAATAAACAGCTGATAGTATAATGTTATGCTGTAGGGAAGAGAAAAAAGAAAACAAACGTGATTTTTGTCTCCAGAACAATACAGGCCTTTTCGTCTGAACATACAGAAAAGTCAGTTCACTGTGAAGCACAGATGTATACATTTACGTCACAGAAAGGGCTTGAGATATTCAGTCCTACCCCATTTGTCTATTGTCAGGCAACTACTACCTATATCAAATGTCATCAATCCATGGTCAAGATCAAGGAGACAGATCAAAACAAACCAACCAGCCAAACTCAAAGTGCTGTAGAGCTTAGCTGCAGAGGCAACCATTGTAATTTGCTCCTGCACTGCTCAAAAGCCTGAAGAGATGTACCTGCAAAGGACCATTGGAGGGGGCCTGTGCAAACAAACCAGAAGTGGCTTGTACAGGCGCCTGTTATGGGTCAGCAGACCTGAGCAGCTTACTACAGTAAATCACATTTACTTACATCAAGCTCCTGTGAAAAGAAAGGATTGTCCTGCCTTGGCTTCATCACTTTCAGATGTTTACCACGAACTACAGACAGAAATTCAGCCTTCACATTCAATGAAAATTATGTACACACGCACACACACTTTTTTTTGTATTTTCCTCTACTATTTGGTTCCAACCTGCAGCTGGTGTACTCGTGCGAGATGTAATTTTTACTACCCTTAACTGTGCACATCAGTGCATAATATTGATTCCAAACTCTAAAACAGGATTTTTAGTTATGCTGCATGACAGGCACAGTGCTGCTATGAAAAATAGCTGCAGTCTTAGACAGCCAAAACAGAGGAAAAAAAAAAAAATCAGAGTCCTACACACCTCTCTCAAAAAACTTGGAGCCTTTATTAACTCTTCACACCTCTGATAACTATCAAGCCTCCTAATCTTCTTTCAGTAGGCAGCTGAATATCATTGGCTTGAAGACAACCACTTTTCTGCTGCCATTTCTTTAATTAAGAAAAAAGCAAACAACCAAACCACCCACCATATATACATACATCTTTTAGCCACTGCATAGTTTGATGCATCTCTGTGAGGAATACATCAAATAGAACAATACTTGCAGATGGATCAATCTAAACCATTACCTGTACGCATAATTTTGGCTAAACAAAAAGCAGTCACAGAAAGAATTCTGGTACCAGAAACTCTGAGCAAAAAGATATAATGCTTAAGTTCTACAGCTTAATAACCAGATGAAACCTCTACAAAAGCAAACAAATATACTGAAGAATTCAGAAAGATATTAAACGCTACTTCCATTTTTTGCAGTATATGCTATTAATACTGGCAAACATCATCCTGCATGGTTATTTCAAATATATTGATCTTTAGTAGGAGATGCTGGTAGAGCATATTTTAAAACCTTGCAAGCAACTAAGGTTGCATTACTGTCCATGTTTTGATGATCCTCCTAACGGTGTTTTACCATGCAAAACAGACAGAATTGGAAGTGTAGGTGCACCACATTCTGTAGCGGAACGTAACATTTGCATGCAGGAAAGCATTTTTGCTAGCATATTCTCTGTGTGGGATTATTTGATAGTTACAAAAAGAACCTTTGAGCTAAGGGAAGCAGTCAAAGAAGCAAGATGTGAACTTGCACTTCTGTACTTACTTTGCAAAATTTCTGTGTCACACTGTTCTTGCAAACTAAACACAGACACATGTTTCAGCTCCTTTCCTACCTGTTACCAGAGGCCAAAACTAGCCTCACAGGGATGAGAAGCACAATCACAATAAACCAGAAAAAGGCTTCACTGAGTGAAGTTAGCTCTGCAATACATTTTTTGACAACAGAGAGCCTTTGCCACGTACATCTAGTCCTCACACACCCTTTCTTTTCCTCTGTCATTATACCACACAAAATAGATCACGAGATTAAAGAGAACAGAGAATGTAAAGGCTGCATGTATAGTATTTTCCTTCTTTTAAGTCACATACGAGTTTAATTACAGGCCCTGAGAGAGAAATACAGGATATCACTATTGTGATTTACCTGCATTTACATCTCACATCCGAAATTTCAACAAATAGCATTCATATGTATAGCAGTTTATAATGACAGAAGGAGCCCACCTCCTCTACTTCTGTATAGACCTCAGTCACACGCTGTTCTGTTGCGAAGTCCCAACACGAAGCACCATACACAACATGCAGTGCTTAAGCCCTCTGTTCCTCGTCCCACAGAAGAGGGGACACCATGCAGGAGCCTGCATTTTTCACATTATGCCTCATCCTAGACACGATGACATAATTCCTATCTACAAATATGCCATTCATCAGGTTTCTTCCTTCATATGCTCACTGAAATTCATAAAAGGTGATTTTGCAGAGTGCCATTTCTTACTGAATGTCTGGACTATCTTGTCATTTCAACTGATCCACACTCCTGCTAGACAATTTCTAGCAAAATATCTAAATTTCACCACTAAACTATACTAATGCTGTCAGGATAACTTGAAAGATATTTCTTTTTTTCCATTTGGCGGCTTTTTGTTATATAATTCTTACCAGGAAAACATGTATTTGATAATAAAGGAAAATATACAGCATGATTTTTCCCCCCACCCCCAACACTCAGCGTCAAATGAAATTCATTAATATTTTTGAACATGAAGATAGTCCCTAAATACATTCCAAGTAGACTTTTTGCAGAACACACCATTTTATCGGTGTTAAATTTGAGATGTGAGTCTAAGAACTGCCTTTGCAGCTCATTAAATCAATGTCATTTTGACTACATGCTGCAGAATGTGCAAGCTTCACCACTATATTCTTACACTCTAACTTTGTCACTGAACACCCTTTCCCAATATAGTTTCTTCCTATCACTTGGCACCATGCATCATTATTTCCGTAGGCCTGTAAAATTTGCAAAAATGCAATGATGATGCCAAGACTGACTAAGTTAACGATGACCTGTCCACAACCACTCCCTTGAGGTGGTTTTTTTATATAAAATAAATATACTTATAAAATAATTAGGAACAAGTTTAAGTGACTCAAAAATAACAGAAGCAATACTGGTTCTGAAAAAATGTTTCTTCCTTACTTCCTGCATCACTATGTCCTTCATAAAATTACTCTGATGCTTAGCTGCTTGCAGAACCAGACCCTGTTTAAAAAAAAAGTGGAAGGACCTATGTCACAAACTGAACAGAAACCTCACGTTTACTGCAATAGCTGCAGAAGTATCGACATACAATAGGAACAGCAAAACTAATCCTAAGGAAACTGAATAGGAAACCACCCCCTTCTGAAATTCCACAGTTCAGAGTGGTCTAAAAGGGAAACTACTTGAATGCTTTTATTAGCTGTAAGTACAAAGACAGACTTACACATGAAACTTCCCTCTCATGATAAATTCTCACATATTACACCATCAACAATTTCATCTTCAGGTAAGAAACAGGTACATCTCTTATGGAAAAATAATCTGTATTCTAGTTATACAGCTGTCGTGGTTTGGCCAGACTGCNTCGGCCATTGAAGAAAGAGATTTGCCCCTTTGATCCCTCAGCTTTTATACTGAGTGTGATGCAGATGGGATGGAATACCCTGTTGGTCAGTTTTGAGTCACCTGCCCTGTCCGCTCCTCCCTGCGGGTGGGACCCCTCTATACTTTTCTGCTTCCGACCTTCTAATGGGGCAAAAAGAGAAGTTAGCTGACCTTGGCTGTTATAGCAATAAGTATAAGCAAGCGCCTCTGTGCATACCATTCCTTGGTATAATCAGGTCTTATCACCCTGAGAGTGAGCAGTTTCTGAACAATATGCTGTTAATTTCAGAGTTTAGTCAGTTAGAAGAGGCCCAGCTAAAAAGTAAAATTACAAAACAGAAAATTGGTTCTGTTTTACCTCAAACCAGGACAACAGCCAAGAACCTGGAGCCCACATACAAGACAAAAATATATGTCTAATCATGTAAGTACAGAGCCTCTGACATCGTTATTTTCTTTGCAGAAACACGTCATAACACTCCTGCCACTTTCCTTATTCCTCACATTCAAAAAATGGAAATTATACACAAACCGCATTACTGCAAGGATCAGCTGTATTTTAGAACTGCTATTATTGTTGCTATTGCCTGTTTTGACTTCGCTTTGGAAGAAATTGGACTGCCAAAATTAAGAGTGCATTCTGAACAACCCAGAATCACTAAATTCATGAAGGGCAGCTGATTTAACCACCCTGTTCTGCACTGGGACTTCAGCAGATTTGTGGTTTCATTCCTTCAGACTCTTGTAAACATTCATGTAATATGGAATGGCTTCAAAAATAATACCAAAAACCTTTTTTTTCTCCCCTACTGTATGTGTATTTGTTAACTCTGTTGGTATGTTTCAGAACAATTGCTTCATCAGTTTTCCCCTCAATCTGGTTTTTCAAATAGCCATTTCTGCCTCATCAATTCTTAAGATATGAGTTTCAGCTGGGTTACCACTTATCATGCCGTAGACAAGAGCAGCAGTGGAGAGGGCAACACGCTACCTTTCAAGCTACAGAGTTTGAGGTAAATGCTGCAGAAGAGGTTTTATTTGCCTACTTATACTAAGTGCTAATTGTCCATAAAAGATCTAATGCATGCTAATACATTATTTTTTTTCCTAAGTGGAAGAATCTTGCAGTATATACAGAGTGAAATTTATCTGATTTCCCATTTCAAGGAATTTTCAATAGTTATGAACTTCAATCAAAAAAAGTGACACAGGTAGTCAAAGACTGCTTCACTGTTCAACTGACATCCTTGTTTCTAACACCTATTTGATGGGGCATAAGCATCAGCAACTAAAATTTCAGGAGATGCTGCTATGTCCCTGTACTCTCCAGAGAGATCAAGCCACTTAGACTGTAGGCCATAACACATTTCGCTAAATACGTACAGCCAATCTGATTTTATTTTAACATAGTTATTTCAAAGTAACCACACATCCTGGGGAACGAGTCATCAGTGACCCTTAAAAGGATGATTTTAAGATTCATTTAGATTTAGACTCATTTAAGATTCATTTAGAACTTTGAATGAACTGTAATAAAAATATTCACCTGAAAATTTTGTTCCAGTCAGGAAGAAGGGATTGTTACAGCAGGTTTATAGCACCAAAAAAAATGTTTACATTCAAAAGAAGGGGTAAGAGGAGAGGGGCACTGACAGGATTCAAAGTGTTCCAGGAGAATCAGGCCTAAAAATAAAGAAAAAAGTAGTTCTTGAGTTTCCTTTACAACAAAGAGTGCTGTTACGATACCACGTAGTAGCTGCCTAGGCTGCCTAGAACAACAGTAGAATATTTACATTTCATCAAGATGCCCATTAAAAGAAAACAATGATGTCAAGTTTGAAGTTGTGAACTTTCCACACGCTTCTGTTATTTTTCACTCCATAATATATGACTTTGTTGGTAAATGCACATCTCAGTTTTGTTTAATTTGTTATTAAGAGCACAATAAAGTAATATCAATCCAGTGTCTTCTAATCTGACAAAATCCAGACCTCATTATTCTTCATAAAAGTTACCTTTACTATGTATTTACATACACACAAATAAAACTAGCACTTATTCTCATACATATAGTGCCCCTCTTCTCCCCCGGTTTAGGGCATAAGTAGTGAAATTCCAGTGTATTTCACACCTAACATAGGAGCCAGGCTACAGAGATCTCTGGAAATGTCATCACAAACAAGTATATTAAGCAAATCTCAAGAGACTATGGAAAACACAAAACAGGAGAGGTAGGTCTACCACTCCAAAACATCACCTTCCTTGCCTGAGGGTTTAGTTTACTGAAATGTTTGCTTTCACTGCAGAGAGCCCTACTCTCTTGAAGATAAAGTAAATGAACAGATGGAAGATCAAGAATGACATTATAACTTCCCAACATCACTGCTGGCTTTGCTAATTATTCAGCGAATGCCAGGTCTGATTCTCAGTTACATGCATACGATTCCATGAGTCAACAGAACATAGATGTCAGAGTAAATATATTTGAATACTTCATAGGCACAAATAAAAAGTCACCTAACAGAACATACGGAATAAAATACATTGTCAAGGTCCATTAAATAACATAGATGCTGCACAGTGTCAAATCTGAGTCTGTGTGCTGTGGGAGTTTCTTAAAAACTCTGCAGCACAAGCAGGTTCTTCACAGCCTGCGTTTTCTTACCATGTTATACAGACAGGTAACAGGCAATACAGTGACAAGCCACAAGAAACATGCAAGGTGGACAGCCGCCCTCATCAAAAGGCATTACAGTTTCCTATACTCAGTACAGTGTATTTCTTCTTTTTCCAGTTAGCCCTTAATGGAACAGCTCTTACAACTTTTCTTCTTCAGTCTTTAAGAGATTCATGCAAAGGGCTATCCCTCACTTCTGCCAGAAGAAACTGCAGGGACTCAACAGCTCTCATGGTGTGAATCCCGATTGTTCTCCTCATATCCCAGGTTTTAAGTGACAGTTTGTTGCAGACTATTGCGTTGAACTTGACAATCTAAGTGCAAGTTTTCAATAAGTAAAAACTTACTTAGCCCAGGCCTTATATATTGAACTTCATGAAATGTTTTTACCTTTAGTGCCTTATACAACAAATCTACATAACCAGATCCGAGGTTACAAGAACCAGCTGCAGCTTGCTGAATTACTCATTTCCACATACTAGCTAGCTTTCATTCTTCAATAAAATGCAGTTGCATTAGATGTGCTCTATAAAATTCAGGACTTTACATTTAATTTTAATGGCAAAGACACGGTATCTAAGAAATGTCACAGATGTTGTAAGAAAACCAAAGAATTTTACTCCTCCCCTTTCCAAGTTTGGGAGCAGTCCTGCAAATCCCATACTCCAGTACACTACTGCCATACTACCATTTTCACTTTGTAGACACATATTATACAGTACTTCTCAGAGTTTGCAAAGCACTTTCTAAATACCACTTACATTTGATAGGTAGAAGCAACAAATTCACAGAATTGGTGTTTATACTGAATATTTCTGAGGTCCCACAGAAAGACTCTGCTCCTGCATCTCCCTGTGTCAACAGCTGCGTCGTGTTTCAATTAGTAGAAGTACCACCAAAACACCCAAGTCAAAAATTGTTTGCTCCCAAACCTTTCCAGCCTCATCTTTGCTGCTTCTAAATGTAATAGTACCCACTGTTTCAAATGTATTCTGCACAAAAACATAAGATAAGCAATACTAAATGAGCGCTGCATGCAAACATGGAATTATTTAATGTGGTTGCTACTGCAACAAAGCTTTAACTCAAGCAGTTACTAAATTCCAGTCAAAGCTTCATCACTAATATCCCTACAAATTATTGCAAATGGGAAAACTGAGTCTCATTTTTCACTATGCCTACTTACTTACCCCCTCAAACAGTTTCACAGAAGTTTTCCAGCAGTTTTCATATAATCTGTGATGCTTTAGCACAATATTACAGTGTTGCGAACACCCAGAAAAATGTTTACACTTCAATAAGTTAAAATCCTGAGAGAAACTTACCATCCCTGTAACTAGATGTAAAGTTTCAGGTTAAATTTGTTCTGCTTTGAAGGTCTATGTAAAAATCAAGACATTACTCAACAGCAGCCAACCAAAATATCCTAAGGCATCTTTTGGTTTTAACTCAACTTTCATGAGCCTCACCTCTCACCATGCACTTTATCATCATTTGCAGGTATAGCAAAGCTAAACTAAATTCTTCTACTAATGTCATGCTGTGACAAAAAAAAACCCCAAAACCAAGCAAACAATTTATAAATTACTTCCTACCACAGTCTGTTATTACACATCTAGCTTCAGCTGAAGGCAGCTGAAATTGCCACTGGTATTTTAACCTCCAGTTTAACCATTCCAAGCACACAATGTGCTTGTGTGCTTTCACATTTGCTATAGCTAATGATGCTATCCTGGTATTGCACATTAAACCAGACATATACCCACCATTAGTAAGATAGATCAGGCTTGCATGGAAAAATAAATTAGAAGACTGAAGAAATTTCAGATCATATTTGTTAGCTCCATAAATTCAACTCACAGTTCTGTAATATCTGTATTAACATATGAATAGGCCAGATGATTTCAGATTAAAATAAACTGTACATGATGATTTTAGATTTAAGCTCTTCCTTGAGCCCCTTCCAAGCAAGGGGAAATCCCCTTGAGTTTTGCCAAGAGCTCTGAACTGCTTGACACAATAGTCTCCCATCAACTTTCAAGGCCTCTCTGATCACAAAGTCAGCCTGCCACAGGGATGCAGTGATAAACAGATTCAGCTCAACAAGAGTTGCGATAATGCCATCCATGGAAAAAGTTTTAAAGAGATTTTATGATAATTGCTGTGGTGTACATTTCTGAAATAAACCACTCCAGTGTTTTGGTAGCCTGCCTCAGGGCAAGGAAAAAAAATTAAATACATCAGTCTGCGGTATCTCCCTTTTGAAAGGCAAATGTACAATCAAAACTAGATTATGACCTGGCAATATACAATATTATTTAAAATAATGAAGTTAAGTGACTTAACTTCCAACACACAAATAATACAAATGCTACTTTTATTACTGCAATTCTCACTAAATGCCTTAATTTAATAAAAAGATGTTTGTTCCTAACCCTTTTTATTATTTTTCAAACAGAACATTTAATTACTCAAACACAGCCTGATGCAAAAAGAATGAAACATGCAAAGCTACACTTCGTTGTATAATATCACATTGCAACCAAAGAGATAGGGCAGTCCTCCAAACACAGGTGACTTTCACAATTCATTTAAGTTAACCATAGACCCAAACCAGCCAGAGATTATGTACATGCATTAGTTCTTTACACTGCATGCACCCCAGATGCTTATCTCCCAGCTACCTGTCATCTGCATCAATGCTGCATTGATGTCTCTCCTCTGCCAGCTGCGTCCTGGGGCACATCTGCCCAGACCATCGTGCCACAAGACCGATTTAGGACACCAGAAAGACTGCCATTGGGAAGACTGCTAGTAAGGGATAGAGGGGTCTTTGCCCACATAAAAGAAATGTGGGCAAGTATAGAAAAGGTGTGGCCAGGTAGAAGCCCCGTTCCAATCTTTGCATCAGGGCAAACACCTAACCTTAGCAGCGGCCTTCCCTTGCTCACCCAAAGAATACCCAGGCTCAGATCTCACCACTTTGGCTCCTACATGTGTCAGAGGGAAAGGCAAGAGGATGACAAGCCTACACAGCAAACTAATGAAGGGAACATAATCAATGGGACCACACAAAAAGGTCCCATTTAAGGGATTAAGTTTCAATATTCTGCGGTCGCAGATCATCACTTCACACCAAACTTGGAACCACAATTCAAGTGGTGAGATGCAAAGGGCAATTCTGAATGATAGGTAGTCTGTGCAAGGTGTGTGGACAAACTGGGAGGAGTCAAGGTAAGTGCTAAAGGTAACTGCACTTAGTAATTGTGCAGATGTTCATGGCTGCTTACTAGTTAATGATTGACCTCCACATGAAGTCAAACAGCTGTTAAAAAATTATTTTTACATCACAGGTAAATAAATTCAAGCACAAAAAATATGAGATAGGATACTTCTATGATGCCCAACTGCTTTGGGGCTCCAAAGTCACACTCTGATCACAATGCACTTAAACTACAGTACTCTTTCTTGAGCAGGTTCAAAGATGAGTTCTGCAGTACACAAGTACTGTAGGGATCTTTACACAACTTTTTCTCTTGGAAGACTTGGGTAAAGAGGGTACCCTGCTCTCTGACAGTCAGCTTGACGTGTCAGCCTTCAGATGCATTTTCCACCCTGTAGACTTCCTGTCACCTCTGTGACATAAAGCACGTGAAGCAGAAAGAACAGTTTCAAACACTGAAAAGACTTGTCAAAATAAACTCAGAGGTCAGTAACATTCAAGACATGCTCTGTTTGGGCTTTAGTACAATGGACTTCAGATCCCAAAGAAATCCAGCTAAATATAGAAACTGGAGCCCCCAGAGACAGAGCAGACCACGGCTCTTTTTTCCTTTCTAACATTTCTAACTATTCATATCATAGGAAAAAACTGCTAAGGTACATCGCTGAAACAATTTCCTTTCTTGGTGTTGCAAGGTACATTCATCTTGCAACACAATCAGCCTTCCCACAGTAAGCATATTATATTTTAAAACTAAGAGTGAGACAAGTGCATGTTAGAGACCGCCCTTTACAACTAAGCCTATACAGAAAAGGAAAAAAGTGAGAGTACTAATGAGCAATGGAATAATTAGTTTAATGACTTACTGGATTGCTACTGGAAAGAGGAAGTTAACTGATCAGTTCAGCTGCTAACAGAAGGCAATAATCTCAATTTGAGAACCAGTAACTCTGAAGAGTGGTTCCAAATGTTTTTCTTTTACCCTGAAGTTTTGTATGCTCGCTCTTGTCTAATTACAGCACAACAGGAAGGCCTGTGCTCACATAATAATAACAACCTAGTCTAAGGTAAGGAGACATAAATTAGGGACACACTGCCATCATTGCAGGCTGTATAGGCTTTAGGTGACTCAAAAGTATTCATTCACTGCTCAAAACCTCTGGTTTTGCTAGTCTGCTACAAAGAGCTAGTCAACTAACACAGGCAGTCCTAGGTGTGGCCTGTCTGCATTTAACACTTCAGGCTCCAAAGTAAGTGTATGCAAAACACATGACAAAAGTCACAACTAGTTATACACCAACACAACAAAGCCTGGTATATTCTCTAGCACGATAATAATGTAATGAAAGAGAAGCAACCTGGTAAACCCTAAACAAAGGCATGGGACAGCCTTACAAAATACCCAGTCTAGTTAGGCACTGGTATGTTTCTTGGATATTTTGCATGAGAACACCACAGTACACTCAGTCTGCTGTTTAACATATGCACACAATTAAAATATTTCTCCACAGACAGGTCAAAATTACTTGCCCATGTTCTACATAATTCCAGACATAGAGCTTGTGACTGAAATAAGATTACAGTTTACAATACTCCAAGATGTAATTAAACTTTTGAGGCCTAACAAGTAGGACACTCCTCCTACTGCTGGAGTTTCTCTTTTCAAATGCTGAAGCATAAGACTTTGAATAAAATATCCTTAAGAATAAATTTCAGATGTGAAGCAGTACATGAACCACCTTAACCTAAATATTTATAGTTATAAGCTACTCATTCTTTAGTCCTGGCTCTGAAAAACTGAATTTTTAAAAAAACCAAACAAATGAAATGTTAGTTTAACAATGAACATTTTAGCAGGTATTCCTACACAAATGAAACAAAAGCAATTTGCCATTCACATTTCCATTTAAGAGGTCCTTCCGAATTACTATTGATTCCGATTATTTTATCGATGAGATCTGAAACTCTTCTCTTCCCAGAATTAGTATCACTAACTTTTTCAAAATTCACTCTTTCATCAAGTTACAACAGAATTTTAAAAGGTATCTTAAAATTATAGAGATAATTACACATTATTTGTGTTTTAATTTTAGGTACTTCTCGTATCTCATACTTTAATTCCATTGTTTGCACACCAAGCAGTAATATTCTACGTGCATTTTTCTGCCTAGAAATCAGATGTTAAACTGCCTCTTAGACAATGTCCCCTCTGCTTTCTGCATACTCTTAGAATTAACATATTGACAGGACTGAAGACTAAAGTAGTCCCAGCAGCACCACATCTCTGTACAGGATCACCAACACACATTTCAGAGAAGTCTAACAACCACAGAAAAAGTGATCATGAAAGACTATGATCCTTACTCAGCCACACTCCCAGTAGTTTCAAATTATTTCTAGTGTAAAGACCAGCAAAACCCCAAAGCAAAGTAAGGTTCCAATTTAGATTTCTATTGCCACTCAGAAATACATACTAACGTTCTCTCCATTTGAAGTACTATAGTGATCTATGAATAGCTGGCAAAAGGTTTATAGTGTAAACAAAACCCGATAACATGAAATGTACAAGTATCATTATTTAATGAGATGACTTGTTACATCATCATGTTTGTATTAAAATCAGAAGCTGTGAAGTCCCATGAAAAGGTTTTCTGTTTCTTAGCCAAAAACCTCTTCGTAATATTTCCCTTGTTTCTGTGTTGAACAAAGTGACTGAATTTGGTGGGACACCCCTCTTTTCTCCCAGGATGTTCTACCACTACTCTGAACATGAAAGTTTCTTTTCCTCAAAGTGTGTGCAAGGTTTAGTGGGGAATAAAGGGCTGAAGTACCAGCCCCTCAAAGACTTCTGTGTGCGCCTGCCTTCATGCACTGTGATGTAGCTTACGTAATTATCCTTACTGACTTCCACATCTCTCAAAATCAAGCAAAACCCCCAGTTTTGGCAGCATCTGGGTACTCCAGTTTGACTTACGGGTGTGCTCCTCCATGGACAGTAAGCCATGTGCCTTTTTCTTTACAGACTGTTTATACAGAGCTCTGAGGGGCCTTGTATAAGACCCCTCAGAGCCACAGAAATACTACTTTATCTCACTGCAGCCTGGAGGGCTGAGTAAGAGACAATCCCCACACCACAGAAATCGGGACCACACCATCTACTGTCTAAACAGACTCATATAAAACATATCACAAAGAAGAACACTGGAGATCCTAATCAGTGCCTGCAGGTGTGAATATACTGATTATGCTTTGCAATATGAAGAGGGTAAAAGTGCAGTAATCTACCTTGACTCATAAGCCAAAAAACCTCACTGCCTGGCAACCTCTCCATCAGCCAAGAAGGTAAATTTTCACCCCTCCATCCTCAGATAAACCTCTCCTAATATGGTCAGCAGACACACAGGAGCAAAAAGGCTGAACACTATTATTTATTGCCTCAGCAATACTTTTTTAGAATTATGCATACAAAATACTTGTCTATTCAAACAAATCAGTACACAAGCCCTCTCAAATTTGTTAGGCATCAGAATGAGAAGTGCACACTAAAGACAAAGGTCCGTGACACATCTGACACATCCTTACTGGAGCTCTGAATGTCAAACTTGACACCGAAGTAACTTTAAATAATAAAGTGATCCAAAAAGCTTAACTCAGATAGCACTACTGAAAATAAAGTTCAGTGTTCTTACCTGAGATGGTTTTGGTTCTTTTCCAGAGGTTAAAAAAACCTCTCTATCCTACTGTTATCAATGACTGGCAGACAAGCCAATTGCATACCACTGCACATGCACACCTTCCTACCGAGGAGGAAGCACCAACAACCCGTGTAGTGCTACGTGCCACACTGTAAACCTGGGCATGGTCTCACACAAACATTGCGTTACTCTCAGGCAAAAAGCCTTGACTCCTGACACATCGAAACTGAGACTTTAATTAGGTACAAAGGGAAAGAACATCTGCAGAACCTTTCAAGGTAGAAAGTTAGCTTAGCAGTATCCAACGAATCCCAGAATCCTTCCATTTAGTTCAATCACCCCCTGAAGATTTTCATATATAGCTGTAACACAAAGCACATGAATTTCTAAACTCCTTTTTAATAATCCTACTACTTTACAGCTTGGGTTAGGAGCAGTAGTTAACCATGAAGACTGCTCTCTTGACCCAAAAGAAATATTTTCATTAATCTTCTAGCTGGAGATAGGCAGCACTGGTGGCTGCAATGGATTTTTACATTACCCAAATAAAAACTTGTCTGCTCCCTTTTTCTCTGGGTCTTGAGTGCTTAGAATGGTTTATCAAGAACTGAGTTTGCTGGGGAAAAAAAAGTAAACAAAGAAAACACACTTCCCAAATTTTCTAAGACCACAAATTACAAACAGTCCTCCAAATCAGTCAGAGATCAGCATAAACCTTTAGTAAGCTTAAAAAAAAAAAACAAAACTAAGACCATTTAAACACAGCCTATGACCCTACAGTTGCCTCAACAATCATCAGTAATGAGCAAACCACAGTGTGATCATGCTGTCTCATGCAGTTAATTCTCTTCATGAACTGAAAAAAAAATCAACATTAGATTTGGGGAAGAAAGAACAGTTTGTAACCAATCCAGGAGGAAATGCTTATCGGTTCTCGTGGTCTTGTGACTTCCCAAAAGTTTACATAACTAAATGGGAGTGCCATTCCAGTATTCGGAAGCCTTTCTACACATGCCAATCAGCAAGAGCAGCAAACTAACACAGGACAGAGCCAGCACAGGCTACCAGCCCAGTGGTGGCTCCCATCAGCCTGCCACTGTAGGTATCTCCCTGCTCCCCCGGCTGCTGCTGCTGGAAGTAGCAACACTGAGACGGAGGGAGCGACAGACAGACCCCTGCTACAATTAAGCTATCATTTAGGTGCATGGATGTATCCTCTGGCATTTAGCTGACTCACACTGGTACCCAGGCCAAGAACTTCTCATGAAAACAAACTCAGCAGGAGAAAAAATCAAATTACTTTCCCAGACAGAGAGGGACAGGAAGTTCTGGGTACAAAACAGCCCAAGAGGAATCCAGCCTGTTCATTCCCTTTGCAGACACAGGTCTGCCCATAGGCTTTGCTGCACGATAGCCCATGGAAACAAGAGAAAAAAGCCCTGATGGGCACAGAAAGTAAGATTTTGACTGTGATGCAGACTGGGGATGTGGTGGGGGCAACAGCTGTTGCAACCAAGCAACAAGTTTCTCTCTCTGGAGTAGATTACAGGAACACCGACAGCAATCTCACATACATTCTCAAGAGCAAAAGGAGGTAACAGGTCTCAATCTACTAATTCAACTTCTCTTCCACCTCTCCCCTGCCATTTACACACCCCACAACCCCACAAATGGTCATACTAGCAAACTGCATCAGTGAAAGGGTCAGCTGAAAAACAGCTGCTCTCCACACTGATTTCTTTTGTTCTTGCAAATTTCTTTTTAACCCACATCAGTTCAGTGATCCGATATTATCACAAAGCCTCACCAACGGTTGTGCAACCACAAGCAAAAAAGTGGCAAACTGCCATAACAGTTGTAGTACTTTCAAGTCACCTTTGGTGCTAAAGGCAACATCCCATTAAACTGCAATGCTCATGAAGCTATAAACTTAAATGCTAGCAGTTTCCTTCAGTTCAAATGGCACAGCTATGCCACTGGAGATTACAAGATTTAATAACTCATTTGTAAATCACAGCAATATTTCTACTATTGAGTGGTATTCAGTTTTTTAAGTATTTGTGTAATTGAGCCATCTTTGTATTTGTGTCCATTATATTTAATGGATAGAGGATAAAAACCATCTGATTAACACTGGACCATGAGCTGCAGGCATGCACTTCTCACACAGCATTGGACGAATCTTTCAGCCTCTGTGTCTCAGCTCCAGGGTGTGTAACATGGGTGTTCCCTGGAGTCAAACAGACATTTTAAAAGGCGCATCACTTACAGAATTTGAAATACTGCACTAACAAGGATCAGATAAAAAACACAGGGTATCAAACACAGGATGCTGGCTGGGTGGCACGCAGTCACACAAGACATGAATCTCGAGACGTCATCCATCACCTGCTTTACTAGACAGAAGCTTCCTATGACTATGCATGTGCACAGCAGCACACAAAGCTTTACAACTAACTAACTTCTTGACCGCGATGCAGATCATAGCCATGACACACTGAAGAAACTAATGCTAGCTTACTATTACTTGTAGTTTTTAAAAATCTTCTATTTCAAAATACAAAACACAAGCACATCTGGACAATGGTGACAGTGAAAATATACAAGGCACTTGCAACACCTACAACTTCCCCCTACTTTGCTGATCACGAATAAAGCAACTAGTTTTACAGCAAGGAGGAAATAAGAGTAAAATGGCAGATATTGTACCTCGCAACAGGCTGATAAGGTTTTCTAGTTCACAACTGGAGAATGAAGAGGGAAAGTAAAAGATGAGATTTCCAGCTCACTGAGGGAGGACCTGAAGTTTCTTCTTCACATAAAGGAGAAAAAAGCTCTTTCTGGACTGTACAAACATGAAGAATAAGACAAGACGCATGACCTCATAACCGCAGCAGGTATCTGTGATGGCAAATCTGACCCTTGATCTATTTAGGGAAAATAAAATTCAGAATATCAGTGGTGTGAGTCCACAACAAGCAGGTACAGTACAAATTGGATTCAAACACAAATTACACCTAGAAGATGAAGAATGGTCCAAGCTGTACCTAACACTGGATGGCAAGGAAGGCATAAGGACCCTTTTCCAAATCCCTGCCTAGCACTGTCAGTAAGACTTTATTTAGAAAAGCGTTTCATTGCATTTAAGTTGTGCAAAGTTTGCTATTTGGTTCTAAGTGATATGGGGTTTTGAACACTACAACATATACCAAACCACTCATCTATATGCTTCTAAATGCACATTTTATTTCACTTGATTAGTGAAGTTTGCTTTTTAGCTTCCACAGTTTATAAATTTCAACTACAGCACCATACAATTACCAGCAGTAACAAAGTAACCACACTGCAACACCAACAAGTATACATTCTGCAATCACTGTGTATGACAAAGGCTTATGCTGGCTCTCAGCAACTGTTAGCACAGCACCACAACCTGCAGGGTGCTGAAAACTGCACAGAAGCTGTGCCAGCTCTTATCTCCCCTTAAAACCACATGGGAGCTGGCGGGGAGAAGGGGAGGCAGCGCTTTACGAAAAGCTGACCAGGTCCTAAGGAAAGGCTGTTGCCAGCTTCTATCCCAAAGTAGCCAAGAACACCAACACATTTAACGTGCCCTGGTTATACTGAGCATAAATACATGGAATAGGCACTGTACACATGGAGCTGCTAGAATCAGTGAGCGTATTTTCAACACTATATGGACCACATTATGTGAGCCACAGAGAAAGCATTTTTTATAGTTTCTAGACCATTCTTTTGGTGTCAAAAGTGAAATAAGAAAACTCTTAGCTACCTACAGGCTAGCTAAGAAACAAATCTGGGGAAAAAAAAAAATCAACATTATTGCACAAACACATGCTATTACAGCGAACCATGTAAGCATATGCTTATTTTTAGGTACATGTTTCAATTCTCCTGATATCAGGAAGACGTAAATACATAACTAAAGATTATAAACAGCCCTAAACTAGCACCAGCAGAACTCAGTGAAAGAACACTCCTGCTGTTTTTAGTGGTTTGAGGATCAATTGCTAAACTTAGAACGTGATTTTCCACTCCCTGTTTTATCTAATTGGGGGAGGGGAAAAATCCAGGAAAAGATGAAATACAGAAAAATAAAAAGAGTGAAGAGGAACGTTTTTACAATCACATTTCATTTCCCCCTCAATATATTAACTACCAGAAACTGACCTTTTTAAAAAAAAAAAATTGTGTTCAATTTTGGTTTTTGTGAATCAATTCTGAGACGGCTACAAGGCAAAAAAGTACATTAAGGATGGGAGAAAGTATCTAAAGTACCTGGGTGGAGGAAGAGATGTGACAAATTAAGAATTATTTATGTTTTTCAGGTTCTGGAAAAGTCAGAGTAACAACTACGTTAGGCATTCATCAGACTATATATTCTCTGCTTTGAAGATCAAAGAATTTTGAGGGACCATTTAATGAACTTTATTAAAAAGCATCTCTACCATAATAAACCACGGGATAAACATTCTATAAATTTACATTGAGACATTAAAAAACCCAGTGAGTGCTACAATACACATTTGCTAATTCCCACACAGCCAGTGTTCCTTATGTTAGGTTCATTTATAAGAAGAGTTTCTGTGGTTTTAATCTTGATCCAAGCCCTCCTCCACCTTACATTATCCAAATGTTAGTTCAAAACATTTACATAAATACATAACTCCCTCACAAAACAGGAGGAACAAAACCACTGCTTCTTCACCTTAAGCAATGTCCTTTCAGAAGCAACATGAAACAAGTATATTTACGTTTCCTTTGGGAGAGCTAACATAACATCCTCACAAAGTTTTCCTAAAGCAACAGCACCTACCATTGCGCC